>OZ030392.1:31958729-32126237 GCA_964023965.1 Melinopterus prodromus
TATAGCCGCATTCCTCAGTAGCTATCATGTAACTGTGTGCACGAAAAAGCAGCAGCGTTATTATTGGAAAACCAGTTCTCTTTAGTTGTATAAGTATAATCGTTAAAATGCTCGCTTGCTGTATATACTTGAAATGAGAGCTCGCAGATATTCACTAAAAATAGCCATAGCAATGGTAACGGCTTGACCATATTTAACGATTTCTATAAATAGCATTTATGGTGTCATCTCTGTGTGTTTCAGTTGTTAACCGAGCGACAAAAATGCGTTTTCAGAAAATAATATAATATTACGAATCAACAAACAAAATCTTCAATTTTCTGTCTTTTTTTAGAAATTTTATTGATAAGACCATAGGACATAGGTTTTTCCTAGATAATTCATTTGCAGCCATCTGAACCATATTATACTGAAATAATAGGTATATCTATTGTGTAGAGAGATAAGATTAATAAAATAAAAAACCTCTTCAGTTTCTACACATCTAATAATATAATTTACTTGGTACGCGTTTCGTGACATCCCGTCACATCATCAGCCAAATAGTCAAAAAATCAAAATCGCAAAAAACAGGACACATGCCAGCATTCTGGACAGAAGACGAACACCAGCGAAGTCGATCGTAGTTGAGGACGAAATTCGTCCTCATTTATTTAATTCGTTTTAATTAGTAGTTTTCAGGTAGAATCAGTTTAACCTAGGTTAACCTAGTTCTGCCAAAGTGCGTTAGGTTGAACTAGTTTAACCTAGGCCAAACTAGTTTAACCTGATTTGTAAACTCATACTTTAGGTCAATCTGGTATGGGCTAGGTAAAACAGATTTCGATTAACGGTATTAAAATGTAGTATTGTACCGGGTGATCCACGCTGTTATTTGTGGAACCAGACGAATGAAATTTGGATAGCTATAATAATAAACTAAAAATTAAAATTTTTAGGATATACTTGATGTTAGTAAGACTGTATTTTTTCTGGAATGAACAATTTTTTGCTTTGTAACTTAAGGGTCTAGGAAAAGCAAATATAGGCGAAAACATATTATAACTTGCTTAGCATAATCCTGTATTTGTTGATGACTTTATGATAGTTTGTTTACTGTTAACAGCATGGATAGTTTTATGTATTATTTATATTTTTTAATACATTCATAATAAAAAGTATTGAAGATGGTGACATCCATAAGGCCCCTAGTCACTGCGCAGTTTAACGAAGCTGGTTAGCACTATAACTTTTATTTGTCATTTGCATTTGAGTTTCACACCTACTTTCATTTACTAAAATTTGCGAGTCACTCTGTCAACTACTGTTTCATTTATGGACCCAGACAATGTTTGGGATTTTAAATCACCATAAATTACGACTAAATATCGCAGATCGAACACCAACCAGACAGAACATCAGCGCGCAAGTCGCAGCGCCGGTCGGTCTAATCGAGGTACTCATTACTAATCATTACATTTTGGTTCAAAATCATCGCGATTGAAAATATCGCTCACAAAGTATGGCCTGCAGTTTACAATGTAAAACATGAATTTTTTCTTCTTCCGGAAAAACCGGAAGAAGAAAACAATTTCTATCGATGTGTGTCGTTTTTAGAATATTATCCCTATTGAAATTACTGCATCCAAAGTATAGTGTGCAAGATTGCATTTTCAAAGATAACAACGTCCATTCCGGAGAAAACATAAATCATAGTAACATCAAGTAGGTATATTCCAAAGATTTTAATTTTTAGTCTATTCTATAGCTAGCCAAATTTCATTCGTTTGGTCCCACAAATATCAGCGTGGATAACCCGGTATAATAGTACATTTCAATACCGTTAACCGAAATCAGTTTGGCCTAGTCCATACCAGCTTGACCTAAAGTATGCGTTTACAAACCAGGTGAAACTAGTTTGGCCTAGGTTAAACTAGTTCGACCTAACGCGCTTCGGCAGAACTATTTTAACCTAGGTTAAACTGGTTCTACCTGAAAACGGGCTTTGCCAGTAACATAGGTACATATATAAGGATGCCTATATAAGGATGCGCCCAGGTTTCATTATTGTATGTAAAATCATATCATGTCACGTGAAAGCTTTGTTTTTCATTTTGAGATAGCTTTTCTGTGACTGTGACTCGAGTTATATGAGTTTTGGTTTGCCAAATTTATAGTCGTCATTCCATAATGATAGTGCTTCATACGAGAATTAACTATCATCAGTCTTTCTTTTTTGTAAAGCACTGCTATGGATATTCACCGTCCCATCCCGATTACTCGAGACAATTTAAGACCCAACCGCAGCATATGCATCATTGTTCCGCTAACGGTGAAGGCGGAGGTGGTAAAAAAATAATAAAGAAGAAATAACGCAACAAACAATGAGCGCCCCAACTACCAACAAACTCCTTGAGTCATCATCCTGTGAATTTACTACGCCCACATCTGCTGCATAAACAATGCAAATGCAAACTGGATGTTTTATGACTGGCGTAGTCGCCGCCGTCTACTGGGTATTGAAGAGAACAAGTTTTTAATTTTCCATTTGTGACATGCAAACTTACCACCTGTCTAAATGACTATTTTCGCACGTCTTAAGTAAAGGAGCACCAAAACGCGTTGAGATTTGGTTGTTTAATAATTGATTTGGAAACAAAAAGAACGAAGGATTTAATGAGTTTTGGTGACACTTCTTACCGGACGGTGTGAAAGCGGTTTCGAAACAAAATAAACAATCTTCCGGAGGCAGTAAAGTTGGGTAAAACCATGACAAAATCTTATTGTAGATAATTTAACTCTACTTTAGTCTACAAGTGAGCACAATAGAGCTTGGGGCGACACTATTAACCCTCAATGGCTACTGTGATAAAAACTTATAGACAACCAGTGAATAAATGATATAGATATAGAAACAACCTAAAAATAAGCATAAAAAATTGAAAGGTAGTGTATAAGCATAAATAAAATGTTCTTCTCTGAGAATAACGTTTTATTTATCTTTATACACTACACCTGTTCAAGCTGCGTACTAACCTGCAAATAACCTAAAACGTTAACTTAAAAATTGTGTCTAATAATAGAAGTGTTTGGCGGTGACTGATTAGTTACTTCGAAGAACAAGAACTTACTAAAGAATTGTCATAACGTTTAATAGAGGTATCTACCTAATTCCGCTAAGTAGCCGTTGATGCTTATACATTTACATGCATTTATAAATGAAACCAAATTCTAATTTCGGTGAAGTAATTTATTAGAATAAATTATACTTAGTAAAATTACATGCGATGGAGGTACCACAAATAGTTGGACATAACTAGAACTAAGAAAAAGTTTGAAGCGACGTACAAAAAAAGAATACGGTATCGGCATTACCCGAATTCTGTCCAAAATGTTACCGAAAACACATATACGTTACATAAACTAGAAAATCCTCAACACTTTAGATGTATTATAGCTTGCTACGTGCATGCTGATATTCATTAAACTATTGCGCATATGCAATCCCGCGGTAGTATTTGAACCCGATCATATCTACGGTGTAGGTTTGAACTTTGATTGATTTAATAAGTACGAGCAACATATGCGATGATATAGCGTGTGGTGTAGGCCTTCCAATCCCGGACAAAATACTGATCCCGGGATTTCGGGATTAAAGTTTTTGTAATCCCGGGATTCATGAAAAAACCCAAAAATTGGCGGATCAAAACGCCACAAGTAGAAATAAATTATCGGTTTAAAAGGTATCAAAGTGTGAGTATTGACATCAATAATAAACAAAATTTAAACTCCATTATTATCCTCTTCCATCTTCAATTTTCTCAACGTTCTTGTAGAATGTTTCAAGAATAGGCATGGTAAAAGAAATTATTTGATCGAGCCAAATTTTCCATTTTTACTTTATCATACGCAGTATGTAAAGTATTGTAATCGTGCCGAAAAAAAAAATTGAGTTTTTAGCGGAAATAGGTCTTTTTGGGTCCCCTGAACATTTTTGACCAAGGTACAAAAAAATGTCTGTGTGTGTGTGTGTGTGTGTGTGTCTGTGTGTGTGTAAACGATTTTTGTGGCGACGATTCCGGAGAAACTACTAAAGGTATCGGGACGAAAGTTCATACTTAGAAGTTTCATGACCTAACTTAGAGCTGAAAAGCTTTTGGTTCAAAAGGGTCCAAGGGAACTGGTAGTTTATTCTAAGCCTTTTTAAAGGATTTTGCAAATGAGCCGCTATTTCTGTAATTTCGTCAAAATAGTTAAATAATAAATTAAAGTAGAGGAAATTTTGAATAATTTATGCCTATGACATTTTTTGGTAAAATTAATAGTTTAGCTGCAAGAGCAAATTCTATTTGATCGAAATCGGTCGCATCTGCATTGATATGAAACTACATAGTATCCAGAATTTTGACAAATATTTTTTTGTGCTGTCACACTCGAAAACAGCTGTTTTCATCAGAGGTTGGAGTACCGCTATGGAACGTTGCCGCTCTAGTGCGGCAAAGTACAAAATACAAATTTCAAATAAAATGAGATCACCAGTTTGATTGTTTGTTGATAAGAAATATCAACCCGTATTTATATCTAATTCTAAAAACGATCAATTGAGAAAATTGTAAATAAAGTATAGCGATGAGTGTAGTTTTATGTTAGTATGTTGGTACTGATGTGACATCTACAGTGTCATGAACAAATATAAATCTGTCAGAATTTGAATTAGCTTTTTAAACTTAACGTTTCGTCAAAGTGGTACCAACCTATACAAAAATATAAAAAATGCAGATTGACAATACCTACGATTTATCTCACTAACATGCAGCTAAACTATTAATTTTATATATTGTATGATAAAGTTATGTGCCTGGCCACATCAGATTTTTTTATATTAAGGCCAATAAATATTTTGATGATTTTTTGTTTTCTTCTTTAAGATAAAATTGGATAACTTTAGAATTCATACGTCATGGATGTTTATTAAATATACTAACTGCATTTTAAATAAAACGACTATTGTTTACAAAATACAATGACTTGTATACCCAGTTCTAAATGTAAACCCAGTCTTCAAGTAAACCGTTATTTATTGTTGAAAATTAATGAAATATTCAGTGATACTTCTTAGAATATTAAATATTCAATTTCTTGTCATGAACAAAATTCATATTACTTGTACGTCTTTCGGTTATGTCAAACGTAGTTCACATAGCCCAACTGAAATTATAAAATACATTTTTTACAGTGCCCTTTTTGACACAACTTTTCCATTAAAAAGGCAAAAAAGCGATAATTGTGCCATAAAAAATGGCAAAAACGACCATATTACCGCTGTCACAGCTCAATACAAACTCGAGATGTTTTATCCGAGACGCAATCTGGGGCGTACATGCACTCCATGATGGAACAATATCGTACATAAATATTTCGTTAGTTTAAGGTAAATTTCTTAAACTGGCAGAAACTTGAAAATTGGAACAAGACATGACATCGTTTGTTCGATTGGAGTGAACCATCGAAAGACTAATAACAACGATTAATAACAAATCATTTTTGGTACAATTTCGATTTCATTTTACACTTAAATATATCGGGATTAATTTGTTTCTTTATTTTGTACTTATTTTCAATATTTTTTCGCTGTATTTTATACCTATTTACAAATTTTATATTCTGTAGTACATCATAGAATACAGGTAAAGAAATCCGCCACTAATTTTTACGTTTATGTTTTTGTTTCTGTTTTAAATAAAGCCTGTTTTTTTTTTGAGGTGCAAACACGCTGAAAATGATTTTTGCCTCCATATTGAATTATATCTACTTCTTGCAAAATCTGTTCCTCCTATTATAACAACATGTTGGTATAAACGAACATTTTATCCTTGATACTTAATTTAATCAGAAATGGTGCTGTTATAGATTGACGTTAATACTTAAAAAATAGCAGATCAATTGATTTATTGTAGATCAGTGCCCACTTTTTCGAGATCCCGGGATTTAGAGTTACAATCCCGGGATCCCGAAAAAGCTTATTATTTGTCGGCATCCCGGGATCCCGTGATTCTGGGATTGGAAGCCCTAGCGTGGTGTGATCAATTGCGACTTGTCGGACCATGATATAATATTTTGTAGCTTACCGTTGATGCGACTTTCTGCTGAACATCCACTTTGGACCTATCGACTCTTTAGGAATATAGATATAGCCAGCTTTCAGCGAGACCTTCAAGCTGTGCATCTAAGTCGTATCTTCTTGCTTGACGACATTAATGACAAGATCCAATTGCTTCAACAACTCCTGGTAGAGCTATTTGATGTACACGCCCCCTTTATAACAAGAAAAATCACAAAGAAAAAGGCGCCCTGGCTGAGACCTGAGTTAAAATTATCAATGGCTAGGAGAGATGGGGCAAAATCAAAATATAAGAGAACAGGACTGCCACTTCATTTGGCTAACTACAAGTTACTGAGGAATTTGACAACTAATGCACTGAGAAATTGAAAAAAATCCTATTTTGCTCATATAGCTAATTCTGGGTCATCCAGAGAAGTGTGGTTACGGCTGAGACATTTGGATTTTGGGACGTAGAGGCTCTGAGGAGCTGCCGATTGGTCTGGGGGATATCGACAAAATAAATAAATTCTTTGTTGACAGCGTGCAAGCGCCGATGGCTGATGGATTGACAGTTGATCAGGCATTGGGCTTAGCAGCGGGAGGGCAGCCACGCAGCGCGTCTTTGATTATGTGGATACGGAAGTAGTGTTTAATGTTATAAAAGATATAAAAACCAATGCTATAGGGTTTGATAGAATATATGTATGCTAAAAATGTGCTGTCCCGCTGCTATTGCCTTTATTACCCATATTGTTAATTGTTGTATAGAGAAAGGAGTATATCCAGATTGTTGGAAGAGAGCGATTGTGGCACCTCTCCCGAAGGCCAACCATCCTTCGGGGTTGGAGCAGTTGCAACCCATCAGTATCGTGCCCACAATGTCTAAGATTCTTGAACGTGTAATGCAAACACAAATGACAATTTTTTTCGAAGAAAATGAATTGCTGCCACGTATTCAGTCGGGTTTTAGACGAGGTTATAGCAGCGAGAGTGCTCTGTTGTACATAACCGATGATATTTTGCGGTCTACTGAAGAGGAAAATGTAACTATCCTGGTTTCCCTAGATTATACGGAGGCGTTTGATACCGTGGACCATGGCATATTCTTGCGGCTGCTGGTGGATGTGGGTTTCAGCCCTAGAGCAATATTGCTTATGAAGGATTACCTGCGAGGTCGTTCGCAGTGCGTCAGGATTGGAAGAAATACTTCGAAGCCCTTAGATCTGGTACAGGGTGTTCAGCAGGGCTCGCTGGTTTCGCCATTAGTGTACAGCATGTACACGTCCAATCTGGAGAAATTTGTCAGACACTCGAAATTTCACATGTATGCCGATGACTCTCAACTTTATCTGTCATTCCGCGCGGAGGAGTGGAATAAGGTCAAGGAGAATATAGAACCTGATCTCCAGAGTTTATTTGACGCGTCATCCAGGTACAGCTTATCCATAAACCCGGCCAAGACACAGCTCACAATGTTTGGAAATACTAAGATTTGTGCCAAGTTGAAGTCGTTTATGCCGATCTTTAGTAATACCACTCTTCTGACATATGATTATAAAGTCATCAATCTGGGATTGTGTATGGATAATGAATTCAGGTACAGGGAACATCTTAGCAAATATATTCGCAATGCATATGGCCAGTTGAGAAAATTGTATCCATTCAAATCTATACTGCCGCAAGATTTAAAAATAAAATTATGTGACCTATTTTATCTTATCACAGTTTAGTTATTGTACTCCCATATACCAGCCGGCACTGGACACTTTGGCAACCACCCGAATTCAAAAAGTCCAAAACTCTTGCCTTAGGTATATCTACGGATTAAGAAAATATGACCATATTTCTCACAACCTGGAGGACGCGGGCTGGTTGAAGATGGCACACAGACAGTTAATGCTGACAATTACCCTGTACCACAGGATTATTCTTGAGAAAAGACCGGCCTATTTATATAATAAGATTTGTTTTAGAACCGACATACATCATTTAGGAACATGATTTAGAGGGTTGATCTCCCCCCCACACTATAAAACTGCTTTATTCGAACGTTCATTTACTTCTAATGTTTACCGCCTCTATAACTGTCTCCCGGTTTGATTGTAGCATCTATGAATGTTTATGCTTATGCACTAATTATGTTTTGTGTTTGATAGGTTGCAAAGGTTAATTTAATTTAATTAGGTAATTAAAATTTTAAAATTAATTAGCTAATTAATTTAATCTGATTTGATTGGCAGTATAGTGGGCAAGTACGTAGAACTATTAACTAGTGTAGCCCATTGTAAATTATGTGTAAGTATGTGAGATACGTAGCATATAGGGCGAGAAAGAAAAACTGTTTAGTTATTACTGTTTTTATAGGTTTAGGCAATCATGTTTATTTTATATTTTGTAATATGAACAAGATTTAGATAGAGCGGTCAGCAGACTGGATCTCACCTTGACATGACCTCAGCATTAGGCATTAGGAATACTATTTATGAATTGTCTTTTATTATTATTTTGTGCAGAGAGTCAATAGGCATATTATTATTATTATTTATTGAAAATCTCTGATACATCTCATTAAATATTTGAAACCTAGATAATATAATTTAGATACAACATATAAATACTAAAATTACACTAATAATTTTGAAAAGTAATAAATAGGATCAGGGCAAATTGGTAGTGCCGAGAAAAATTTCATTTTTCTTTGCAAGGCAAAGGAAAACTGCAGAAAACTGCTGTCATTAAAAACACACACACACATACATACACACACACACACAGACAAACATTTATTAATAGACAATATACATTAAAAGAAGGTAAAGATGAAATATTAAGCAGCAAATTTAGGGTTCTTTATGATAAAACTCTCCTCAAAATATTCGCGCTTCCCAAAACCGCAATTTCTTGAATTTCCCAGGGCGAAATTTTGCACGGCAACTCTTTAACATGCTTACTATAATTTAGACTAACTGCTCCCAATGCACCTACAATCACCGGAACAATGTTCACTTTCATTCCCCACATACGTCCAACTTCTATTGCGAGATCCTTATATTTAAGTTGTTTTTCAAGCTCCTTCCTTACAACATTCGCATCAGCAGGTACCGAGATTTCTATGAACGTGCACACCTTCCTCTGGAAATCCTTTACCACGATATCTGGCTTATTAGCATCAAGCATTCTATCAGTGACAACAGGCATGTTCCATAATATGGTAATATGATCATTACTCACAACAGGAGATGGGATGTGGTCATACCACCGAGACACATCCATTGCTAAACCTAGTTGGGAACATAAATTATAATGTATATATGTTCCCACCCTATCATGCCTAGCAATGTAATGCGACTCAGCTAAGACTGGACAAGCCACCAATAAGTGGTAGACATGTTCCGGAACCTGATGACATAATCTACAACTCCCATCATGAGCAACTTTCATAATCTTCTGTATATATTATATTATTATTATTTATTGAAAATCTCTGATACATCTCATTAAATATTTGAAACCTAGATAATATAATTTAGATATAACATATAAATACTAAACTTACACTAATAATTTTGAAAAGTAATAAAGAGGATCAGGGCAAATTGGTAGTACCGAGCTTCGCTGAAGCTATTATTATTATTATTATTATTGAAAATCTCTGATACATCTCATTAAATATTTGAAACCTAGATAATATAATTTAGATATAACATATAAATACTAAACGTACACTAATAATTTTGAAAAGTAATAAAGAGGATCAGGGCAAATTGGTAGTACCGAGCTTCGCTGAAGCCTAGGGTACTCCCTTTGCGGGTATCACTGCAGCTCTACCCAATTTTGAAAAACACAAGGCCATTTATGCTTTGCAAAGAAAAATTTCATTTTTTTTGCAAAGCAAAGGAAAACTGCAGAAAACCCTTGCAGCCTTGTGCAAAGGTCATTAAAAACACACACACACACTCACACACACACACACAGACACACATTTATTAATAGACAATATACATTCAAAGAAGGTAAAGATGAAATATTAAGCAGCAAATTTAGGGTTCTTTATGATAAAACTCTCCTCAAAATATTTGCGCTTCCCAAAACCGCAATTTCTTGAATTTCCCAGGGCGAAATTTTGCACGGCAACTCTTTAACATGTTTACTATAATTTAGACTAACTGCTCCCAATGCACCTACAATCACCGGAACAATGTTCACTTTCATTCCCCACATACGTCCAACTTCTATTGCGAGATCCTTATATTTAAGTTGTTTTTCAAGCTCCTTCCTTACAACATTCGCATCAGCAGGTACCGAGATTTCTATAAACGTGCACACCTTCCTCTGGAAATCCTTTACCACGATATCTGGCTTATTAGCATCAAGCATTCTATCAGTGACAACAGGCATGTTCCATAATATGGTAATATGATCATTACTCACAACAGGAGATGGGATGTGGTCATACCACCGAGACACATCCATTGCTAAACCTAGTTGGGAACATAAATTATAATGTATATATGTTCCCACCCTATCATGCCTAGCAATGTAATGCGACTCAGCTAAGACTGGACAAGCCGCCAATAAGTGGTAGACATGTTCCGGAGCCTGATGACACAATCTACAGCTCCCATCATGAGCAACTTTCATAATCTTCTGTTCATGATATCTGGTACGAATTGCCTGATCTTGCGCCGCAACAATAGAGGATTCCGTTTCAGCCTTAATGTTCCCATGACAAAGCCAAGATAAAGACCCAGATTTTGAAATACCATCACCCTCCACAATTCTTAAAAATTGACCATGCATTGGCTTACTAACATAATCCTCCCTCATTTTCCGATTCATTCTTAACTTAATCTCCCGCTTTAAAGTCGCCACCGAAGTTTTATCCATAATTTTCTAGTTCTTCGACCTGAAATTTTTCTAAAATTAGTTTATGTTTACTAATTATTGACTTACCAGAAGTATCCCTAATTATTATTATTATTATTATTATTATTATTATTCTTATTATTATTATCTTCGCATAAAACCTTATTCAGGTAAATGTGGTCTTTGTATTGTATCTGAAAGGGGGATTTATGTTTAGTTGACGAGAATGATGCACGATAACTTACCAGAGTTGCAAAACATCACCGAAATCGTCATGCTGGCGTATTTTCACGAACACATAAAAACTAAGAAACCCCCAACCCTTTGGCAATACTATAGCATGCTACACGCATGTTTAAATATGAATAGAATATAGATATTTTGCAGTTTATGCGTTTGCAAGCGATTCTAAAAAGGCAGTTTGTGGTTATGTGTGGTTACTTTGTGTGGCTACTTATCTTCGATAAGAGTTACTAAAAACGTCTTACAATTTTTTAATTGTAACACCGAAAATTGAATTTGAAATGCATTTTTGGTTTTAGGCCAAGCAGAAACTTTTATGAAGAATTATATTTTCTGAGAAATGAATAATAAAAAAGTGTCCCATATGGTTCCAACTTTTTGGCGCACACTGTAGGTACCTACAGCACACAACACATTTTATTCATAGATAGACCACTGCTATCGATTGTGGGATTACCTAAGCGATCTAAGCAATACAATACAACCCCGTTTTGCGGTACGAATGAATCAGCGATTGGAATAGCAAGACATCCGTCCACCCCTCTAGCAATTACAATTCTCGCATTTGGGGAGCGTGTCTGGCGACAATGTTTATATTAGTCGCTAGTCGCATAGGGGAATTAGAAGGGATTAGGGGCGGCCAATCGATCACGCGTTCTTCGGAAGAGGGACCGAGTTGAAGCGGACCGGGATCGATCAACACTCTGGATACCAGTTTTAAACCGATCAAATCCGATGTAAATGACGAATGGAAGAGGGTTTTTCGAATATTCGGGATCTGGGCGACTGTATCGTATTAATTCGGATGGAAATTGTTGATCGGCAGTGCGTAAAATTTGATTGGGGTCTGGCAGACCCCAGGGAGGTGCGATGCGACAGTTGAAAAGCTATCACGGCATCGCGTTCGAATTATTTTTGTTGAGATTTTGCGCTGTAGTTCACTTAGCTGGAATTTTCAATGCCACTTTAAATCATAAACCGAGTTTAGGTGTCAAGGGTTGTGTATGTTTAAACTCAGATTAGGGTTTAAACTGGCATTAACAAACTCGGTCTTACAAAATCAAATTTTTTTTTCTTATATGATTTCCAGATACCCAGTTAATGCCCTATAAAAGTGTATCTACATTAATAATTATATTATTTTTTAATGCGCTTTTATTTTTTTACTTTATCATACGCAGTATGTAAAGTATTGTAAACGTGCCAAAAAAAATTTTTGAGATTTTAGCGGAAATAGGTCTTTTTGGGTCCCCTGAACATTTTTGACCAAGGTACAAAAAAATGTCTGTGTGTGTGTGTGTGTGTGTGTCTGTGTGTGTGTAAACGATTTTTGTGGCGACGATTCCGGAGAAACTACTAAAGGTATCGGGACGAAAGTTCATATTTAGAAGTTTTATGACCAAACTTAGAGCTGAAAAGTTTTTGGTTCAAAAGGGCCCAAAGGAACTAGTAGTTTATTCTAAGCCTTTTTCAAGGATTTTGCAGATGAGCCGCCATTTCTGTAATTTCGTCAATGCCTATGACATTTTTTGGTAAAATTAATAGTTTAGCTGTAAGAGCAAATTCTATTTGATCGAGATCGATCGCATCTGCATTGATATGAAATTACATAGTCGCCAGGATTTGACAAATATTATTTTGTGCTGTCACACTCGAAAACAGATGATTTCATCAGCAGTTATAGAGAACCGCTATGGAACGTTACCGCTCTAGTCCGGCAAAGTACAAAATACAAATTTCAAATAAAATAAGACCACCAATTTGATTGTTTGTTGATAAGAAATATCAACCCGTTCTTATATCTAATTCTAAAAACAATAAATTGAGAAAATTGTAAATAAAGATTAGCGATGAGTGTAGTTTTATTTTAGTATGTTGGTACGGATGTGACATCTATAGTGTCATGAACAAATATAAATCTGTCAGAATTTGAATTATCTTTTTAAACTTGACGTTTCGTAGAAGTGGTATCAACCTAACATTTCCTATACAGAAATATAACCATTTTTTATTTATTTTTTTAATACATATTTCTCAAAAAGCAACACAAAAAATGTTGATGTCACTCCTGTCGAAAACTACATAGCGCGACTCGCTCACATGTGACGGCGACGCTATTCCGTACTTTTGGCATTTGTGACATAAATAACTATTCTAATGACAGTATGTAGTGTCAAATGCCGATGCTTTGACAATACCTACTGTCAATAGTATCAAAATATCTGTCAAATCCTGTCTAACTAGTTTAATTTTAATGCAGACACGATTTATCTCAATCAAATAGATTCGCATGCAGCTAAACTATTAATTTTATACATTGTATGATAAAGTCATGTGCCTGGCCACATCAGATTTTTTTACTTTATTATACGCAGTATGTAAAGTATTGTAATCGTGCCGAAAAAAAAATTGAGTTTTTACCGGAAATAGGTCTTTTTGGGTCCCCTGAACATTTTTGACCAAGGTACAAAAAAATATCTGTGTGTGTGTGTGTAAACGATTTTTGTGGAGACGATTTCGGAGAAACTACTGAAGGTATCGAAACGAAAGTTCATATTTAGAAGTTTCATGAGTGACCTAACTTAGAGCTGAAAAGCGTTTGGTTCACAAGGGTCCAAAGGAGCTGGTAGTTTATTCTAAGCATTTTTCAAGGATTTTGTAAATGAGCCGCCATTTCTGTAATTTCGTCAAAATAGTTAAATAATAAATTAAAGTAGAGGAAATTTTGAATAATTTATGTTTATGACATTTTTTGGCAAAATTCATAGTTTAGCTGCAAGAGCAAATTCTATTTGATCGAGATCGGTCGCATCTGCATTAATATGAAACTACGTAGTAGCCAGGATTTTGACAAATATTTTTTTGTGTTGCCACATTCGAAAACAGCTGATCTCATCAGAGGTTGGAGAAGCACTATGGAACGTTGCCGCTCTAGTGCGGCAAATTATAAAATACAAATTTCAAATAAAATAAGATCACTAATTTGATTGTTTGTTGATAAGAAATATCAACCCGTCTTTATATCTAATTCTAGAAACGATAAATTGAGAAAATTATAAATAAAGTATAGCGATGAGTGTAGTTTTATTTTAGTATGTTGGTAGCGATGTGTCATGAACAAATATAAATCTGTCAGAATTTGAATTACCTTTTTAAGGTGCGTTTTCATTAGTGATAATGGCAGTGGTAGAAGACGCCATTATAGTATTTCCAATAGAAAATTGCTAGTGACTCATGTTTATGTACATGCCAACTAATATGTGTCATTATCACGATATGTAAGAAATACTATAATTTCGTATTCTACCACTGCCATTAGCTACCATTACCTATCAATCGGAACGCACCTTTAAACTTGACGTTTCGTCAAAGTGGTACCAACCTAGCATTTACTATACAGAAATTTATTTTTTTAAATACGTATTTCTTAAAAAGCAACACAATAAACGTTGATGTCGCTCCTGCCAAAAACTAGATAGCGCGACTCGCTCACATGAGACGGCGACACTCCGCCTTCGGTGACACGCCGCTTCACCGCTCGTCGCGCTATTCAGCACTTTCGGCATTTGTGACATAAATAACTATTATTCTAATGACGTAGTGTAGGTAGTGTCAAATACTGATGCTTTGACAATACCTACGATTTATTTCAATAGAATAGATTCTCATGCAGCTAAACTATTATTGTATGATAAAGTCATGTGCCTGGCCACATCAGATTTTTTATTTACACATCCCCATTAAATTATAATTTTCGTTTTGACGTTTCAACATTTCCCATCATATGTCAGAAACGGTTCATTTTTGTACCCCTGATGATGTGATTTGGTTAACTTATTTTGGTCTCTAGCATTGGCACAACGTACATACATAAAAGCTACATAATAAAGAATTCCTACATATAGATATAGGTACGTGCATTCTGTTTAATCCATAATATTAATAATAATTAATAATAAATTTTCATACCATAATTCTAACATGCAAATTCATTGTAGGGTAATATGGGGTAATTGGGAACGGATTTACCTACTTAAATATGTTTTCATATATTAAATAATATGTTAAGTAGTGATTGCAATTTTGGTATATAGGTAAGATGCGTCTGGCGTTTGTATCTTATGGTTGCAATGACAAGGTTTTAAACGTTTCTGTTTTTATAAACAGTATATTTATTATCAGTTAGGTTAAGTACGTTTTTTATAGCATTTTTTTTTTACTATATATTACTTCTTTTTAAATAAGAATGGCGCAAAACTTGGTGTAGGAACAGTACATCTCTTCTGTATATACCTACTGTTTTATTCTTATTTATGAAGTAATGCATATGGGGTTTGAAGGAGTCTTAATAGACATGGCAAGTCATTTTCTGAGTTATTCTTCATATAGTCACGTTAGGGTAACTACCGGTTTTTCCGGAAATCACGTCATAAATTTTCTTTATCGCACCGGCTTTCAATGCGTTAAATAGTGAAATGAACCAATTTGCATTTTTTTGGTTCCATTACACACCTCCAAATTTAATTCATTTTGCTTTATAAATAAAGAAAAATAAGCAGCCTTACCTGGGGCTTGTGGGTCACCCAGTGCATTATGTTGCTTTATAACATACAGTTGAAACGCTAGTGTAATTGATAACAGTAGATGTTTTCACTTACAGTTCAGATTCTCTGAAGTAATCGAATACAGGGGAAGGTAGTAATGGTTGCTGCAAAAGCGACGAGGTCGTATTATTTGCGCAAAAATTGTTTAAATAGTACGTCTTTACTGCCCATCACTATATACAGGTCAATTATGAATTTACCTCAAAAAACCTCTAAAACCCGTTTTTTTTTTTTTTCGTTTTTTGCTTGTATAAACTGAACCGATGGAGCAATCGTGATGCTTTCAACAGACGAATTATAGAGAATGAAGAGACGAAAAAATGAACCCTGCACGGACTCGATTCAATTAACGGAGGAAATTCAGAAATACCGGAAAACTCCGCCTTTTTCACAGTTGTAGCGGAGGCTTTTCGCGTGAAAGTAGCGATTGAAGAGTACTTCGAGTGAGGACAACCCAGGCGTTGTCCGATGACTAGTTTTTGCACAATTTCTATGTTATGTTTCGGCGAGCCTAGATGCGTCGGAGGTGGTCCAATTTTATTTGTTTTTACGTATTTCGAAAGTAGTAGTATTACGCTACAAAACGTATATTCTGATTTTGCGTTAAAATGTTGCGAAATAGGTGAAAAATGCTTGCAAACATGACCGAAAACTGCCGCGCGCTCCAAACCGGTCTATTAGTGGGGCTAGGCGATCGACGCGGGGAAGCGCGTATCTATAGTAGAATACAAGCGCGCTGCGACCTTCTCCGCGTCGCGTCGCCTGCCCTCACTACTCGTCCGCGTTGGAGCGCGCGGCAGTTTTCGGTCATGTTTGCAGGCATTTTTCACGTATTTCGCAACATTTTAACGCAAAATACGTAAAAAAATTAAAATCGGACCACCTCCGACGCATCCAGGCTCGCCCAAACACATTGCATAAAAATATTCGAATCGCAATTGTGCAAACACTAATCATCGGACAACGCCTGGGTTGTCCACACTCAAAATACCCGTCAATCGCTACTTTAAAGCGAAAAGCCTCCGCTACTAATTTGAAAATGTGTTACGAATTAAAAAAAAAACGCAAATTTTTCCTGGTTTTCCAATTTCCTCCGTTAATAAAATTCAATCAAGTCTATGCAGAGTTCATTATATTCGTCTTTTCATTCTCTTTCATACAATTCGTCTGTTGAAAGCATCAAGGTTCAAACGGTTCATTTTTTACAAGCGAAATACGACAAAAACACGATTTTTGAGGTTTTTTGTTTATAAGAAATTAAGAAATGGTATCTGCGAGTAGGAAACATCACATTACATCTACTGTTCATCGACTGTTCAACGTGATCTGGGACCGTCGGCTTCCTGCTAGTATTTTTGTCACGCAAAAATCTCTATTGCCTGGTCTACATGTCAATAACCTGGCAGGATTACGCCGGTCACAAATCGCCACCCAAAACGTGCACGTTTGCGTTTTTTCGCGTATTACCGCAAAATGGTCACAATTTAAAAAAAAACTACCAAAATTAATCCTCATAAAATTCAGCACAAGGCAGAATTTTCAAATTATCACTTTTTGTTAAATACGGTAGTTCTTACACGGGGTAGTACGAACGCGAGATGCCAAGAAGGGGTCGTTTGCGACAAGACTTTGTTGGAAACGTATTCTGTGGACTGTCTACTTTTCATTTGCTGCCGCTAGAGTGCGCGCGTTATTGAGTTTGACGGGTTTTTACCATGTTTCTAACCTAAAAATTTCATTCACGCTTTGCGTGCTATTACGGCTCTTTGAAGAATAATCAACTGATTAGGAGTAAAGCGACAATGGGCAGCTAAAAATTGGACCAACTCTTACATGATTATCTCAACACACACTAAGCCGATGGGTAGAGACGTAGCAGATGCATTGAATCGACCAGAAATTTTCAATATAGCACCAATGGAACGCGACGCTGCTTCTGGAACAATGGAAAATCAATACAATAATGTACAAAAGTATTTGAAATGCACGATATAATTAATTACTACTTACTGTACGGTGACGTAAAACAAATATAGAATAGAGTCATGCCAAACGGCCGCTAACCTCAATAATGTGCGTACTCTATCGCCAGCAAGTGAAAAGTAGCGCACAGTCCACAGGCCACAGTGTGAGAACCACTGTATTTAAGAAAAAGTTGAATATGCTTTTTTGTACTGAATTGAAAAGTTTAATAATTACTATTTGCTGAAAGTATTGATTAAAGAGTACCTACAGGTTTTCTACTTCTAATGATAACAGATTTATCTGAATCTGGTCCATTTAGTTAACTGGTTGTAACAAATATGTATTGTGAATGCACTCTGTACTTAGCAGTGAACTAATAAATGATTTATTATTATTATTAATTGAATTTTTTGGAATTGGAGTCGATTCAGGCTCCTGTATTTCTAGTCACAGTAGGTATATTTATAGAATTCATATTAAGTTTTGTTAAATTTGTGAACCCCTAAATGCATATTATAATGGGGTGTTATGAGTATTGACCGACAAATAGTATCTACTAGCACTTTTAAGAAAAAGTGTACTATCACTTTTCCCATGATCAACATATTCTTACATTATGTTTTAGAAAGTATTAGGGGAGGGGGGGGGGTTCAATACTAGTTTAAACTTTAAATTATCAACCGAAATTTTATCTCAAATATTGTGTATATCTAAACTCGGTTTATGGTTTAAGCTGTTACTAAAAACCCCAGACTTAGTGGATTTAGTTAATTATAGTGAGTTTATTTTGGAATAGATGTTATGGAACCTTTTTTTTCTTCGCAGATATTCTCGTATTACGCGGAATGATAGATACTCTTGTGGTGGTATTAGTGCGCCGAGATGTAGGACCATTTTTCAATCATTCTCTGATAGACGAGACACGACATTCTTTATCCTCCAGACGACTTGGGCTCCCAATAGTCTACTCGAGACGTACATAACAATCTCTTTCGTTATACGCTACAATGACGGAAATATGGACTGGAAATAGGACACTTTTCATAATGCTACTACACGAGCGCAATACATACATGGAGCAGTTGAGAGCTCTTGATGCCATAAGTTCACTTCTATTCAGCCACAATTTCAATATTAACGTTTACACAGTGCTTGGTTATTCACTGTGTGAGGCAATATTATTATATCGTGCAAATATTTAATATTCACAGCTCACAGTTCCAACAATTCGCACATTGTTATTTAGACAATTTTCCAATGCTTGAAATGATATGTTACTGCATTTGTCTCTACAGGGGTAAATAAGTACAAACAATAGAAACATAAGGTTGTTATACACTGCACTGTTATACTTATTGCAAAATATAATGTGTACTGGTAGAAATTCATATAAATCATTATTTGAATAGAGGCAACAATATACTTATAGGCTTTAAACAACATTTATTTCAGTCAAAAAATGTGACTCCAAACAAAGAGTTCTTTGGCTGAAATAAACATTCTTTGTAGAAGTGTTATATGTTTAACTTTTTTCAAACAACGATTTATACGAGTAAAAAATCTTTTAATTTTAATTTCGTAATATATTAATGTTTCTTTCTTTTCAGGTATGTCTTATGTCAAGATTGGATTTCAATTATGAGGGTATGACCATTTATCTTAATTTAAGTATACATTCAATATTATTTTTAATTGATTACTGCGGAATATTGGTCCACTATTGCTAGTATTTAAGCTTACTACATGCATATTTTTTATACCTTACAATTTAAATAATATTAAAGCAACAAAACGGCTGGTATTGTTGTCACGGACAACTATTTTTGCCTTTGATTGATGGAAATTGATCCCATTCCAGGCGGCGCAGTAAACATAGTTATTCTGTTGTTTGTGTTCTGTCATAATTACAGCAGTTATTATTCTAAAGTAATTGGTTTAGCATTTGTTAACGAGTTTGTTTATTGTCAGTTTATTTTCATTCAACTAGGCCAGCGTTGTTTTACCAAATTTAGTGGATATACCAATACATCTATGTATATCTATACTATACTCGGTTAAGAATTGGTACAATTAGTATGGCAATCATATATCTATTAAATTTAAATCTGGACAAACTGATTATGACACCTTCCCCTGCATTATTCTCTGTTTCATTACGTCGCCCGTGAATGTCGGGTGGGATTAAATCTGGATATTTAGATGGCAAGAGGGTTCTCCAAAGAAGTTTAAAGAAGCCCTTTTAACATGGGTACTGGAGAACCAAAATAATTTCGTGGTATAAATTTTAAAAACTGTGTAGTGATTATGGAACTTGGTCAGGTTCTCTTGTACTCTAGTACAATAGCCCATTTTATTATCTATACGTTGCTAATTAGTACATTTAAATTAGGAAAAAGAATAAAAATAAATTCAATAGGGTCGCCCTTTTGGTAGCCGACGCAAAAAGTGTTGAGTTTCAATATTCTGTTGTGCGCAAATTTCACTAGAGCCCACCATTTGGCAAGTTAAAACCCACCCCTAACGTGCACGTTTGCGGTGTTTTGCATTTGACTGCAAGGCGGCCACGATTTAGCAATTTTAGCTACACAAAAATTAATCGTCATAAAATTCTGCACAAAAATGGTATATATTACACTTATTTGTAAATACAGTGATTCTTAACCTGCAAACGCCCCAATATACGGTGCAGTTGAAGAAACACACTAAATATAATAAGGGTGCGATTTAAGTGTGCATTTTTTATATAGCTATGTACAATAAAATAAATACTGTGAGCATTAAAATAAATGTACATATGTTACATAAAAAATCTGATGTGGCCAGGCACGTTACTTTATCATACCATATACAGGGTCCTGCAACTGAGCTCCCGTCTTCTGTAGCTCAGTTTACTTATTAAGCTAAGATTTTGATATTTTGCAGACTTACCCTATACTTCAAGGAATATTTCAAGAAATTATTTTTGATTCTACAGGCTGTACCAAAAATGTGCAACGCCATGGTAATATATTTTTTTTTTAAATTGCACGCTACATAGTTTTTTACATATTTGGAAGCCATCTATGGTTATCTACATACCACCAAAATTTTATTGAAATCGGTACAGTGACTGTAGCGCAAAAAAAATGAAAACAAAAAAAATGATTTTGCATCGTTGGCTGTAAAAATCAATCAAAACCCCAAATTGCACCTCGGTAATTAAATTTTGCGACGTGCTTATTAAGTTAGATCTAGGTCTCGTTAACCAAGTGTCATTGATCCAAATTATACAGGGTGACCAAAATCTAGTGTCATACTTGTCAAACTATAAAGCGTATTATTAGTCCTATTTTAAATTGTAACCCATAAATTTTTTTAGGTCAAACGATTCAGAATTAAAAAATAAGCATTGTTTCTAAACACAACCCCATCAAAATTTCCAATATTTTAAAAGTTATTAGCCAAAAACTCATTTTTCAACGTTTCCAACGACAAATTTAGGTAATAAATATCGTACGTGTCGTTGAAATGCAATTTATTTCATAAACTATAACGCAGAGAAGTATTTGAGATTGAGTGTACTTAATTAAGTAGTTGTTCGAAATGTCTTCCATGTCCTTCGAGGCGCAAACGAAGACGAGTATGAAATGACCTTGCCACTGCTCTTAACGGGCGTAATAGTTTGAAATCCCCCCCGGATTCTTTCTTGCATGTTTTCTGGTGCTGTTGGAGGTTCAGCATAAACGATGTCCTTAACGTAGCCACACAGTAACAAATCTAGTTTCGGTAAGTCCGGTGATTGAGGAGGCCAAGCAACTGGTCCTCCTCTTCCAATCTACCGATTTGGGAAGATTTCGTTGAGCTGGTCCCGGACATGTAACGAGTAATGTGCTGGAGCTCCATCATGTTGCAGCCACATTTCCGTCCTTGCCGCATATAGGTAAATTGTGCAGTACATTTGCCACTTGAACAACTACTTAATTAAGTACACTTAAATCTATAATACCTTTCTCCGTTATATATAATGAAATAAATTGTTTTTCAACGCCACCTACGATATTTATTACCTAAAATTGTCGTTGGAAACGTTGAAAAATGAGTTTTTGGCTAATAACTTTTAAAATATTGGGAATTTTGATGGGGTTGTATTTAGAAACAATACTTATTTTTTAATTCTGCATCGTTTGACAAAAAAAAATATGAGGACCAATTTAAAATAAGAACAATAACACGCTTTAAAGTTTGACAAGTTTGACACTAGATTTTGGTCATCCTGTATAATTTGGATCAATGACACTTGGTTAACGAGACTACTAGATCTAACTTAATAAGCACGTCGCAAAATTTAATTATCAAGGTGCAATTTGTGGTTTCGATCGATTTTTAAAGCCAACGATGCAAAATCATTTTTATTTGGTTTTTTTTTTTTGCGCTGCAGTCACTCGTCTGATTTCAATATAATTTTGGTGGTATGTAGGTAACCATAGATGACTCCCAAATATGTAAAAAAATATGTAGCCTGCAATTTAAAAAAATATATTACCATGGCGTTGCACATGTTTGGTACACCCTGTATAATCAAAAATAATTTCTTGAAATGTACCTTGCAGTACTGGGTAAGCCTGCAAAATATCAAACTCTTAGCTTAATTAGTAACTGAGCTGCAGAAGACGGGAGCTCAGTTGCAGAACCCTGTATATAAAATTAATAGTTAGCTGCATGAGATTCTATTTGATCGAGATCGATCGTGTCTGCATTAAAATAACTCATCTCTGATCTACTGCGCACAGATCTACTGAGCATCAAAGTTAACGCTGATCTGATTTTGACTATACGTATGTTGATGATAGCGCGTACTTTCAATAATATACGACTTAATAATTAATTCAAATAGCTCACTCTACATATTATCTTAAATAAAAATTCAATGGTTTCGATGTCGACAGTTTTTTAATGGCAACCCCATATTTTGTGTACTGGTAATGATAATTCTTCCTTGTTTGAAAGATTATTTTCGGGAAAAAGACAATTGAAAATTAGGGTAGTTGATAGCGTATTTGTTTATGGAATACGCATACGCGTTCTAGATTGATTTAATTGCGCTGAATACGAATCTGAGCTTAAAAGTTGCATATCATGTCAGATAATAGCGCTTATGTTATATTTCTTCCGGATGCGTCCGTCCATCACCTAAGGTAGACTTCGAAATGAGTAGGCAACCAAATATATCTAATAATTTTGTTCTTAGTATTTCACCGAAATGATTAGACTGAACTTGAAACATTTGCCGATAATACAAAAAATATCCGGCTCAATTCTGTGGAGTCTAGGTGACGGATTTTTTTAGGTTTATTGGTGGCTGTCGTTGTTTTCTTGCGATCAACAAAAAAACACCGATATTCCCAGGATTTGTCACCTACACTTGACAGAATTGAGATATGTTTGTATTATCGGCAAAGGTTACAAGTTCAGTTCAACGTATAATTTGAATGGAAATACCTAATCATTTCGGTGAAATACTGACAACAAAGTTATGAGGTTATGAGGTGTTAGATTAATTTATTTTTTCACCGATATTGTGAGGTTGTATTATTTTACGTTGTTATTTATGAATTATTTTGTTTGACATTTGTCAGAAGTTTAAAATGTGTTTTTGGTAGTTTATAGTTTAGTTAGTAAGTATTTATAAATCTGTTATAATTTTTGTATAAAAACGTTACGTATTGTAGATTTCCTGAGGAAGCCTTAGATAAGGCCGAAATATCGAAAGTAAAAAAGAAGACTAAAAATCTTTAATAAGTTTTAGTGCTGCCGTTTTCCCCAAAAAGTCATTAAAACTATTAAATAATACGGCAAATATTAATTTAACAATTGATATAATATAAAACTATGAAGGCATGAGAATGAAAAGTGGATAAAACCATATGGTTTCCTATTGTAATGGACTATATATATTGAACTAGCTAATTTATAAATAATCATATTTAAGTCAGAGAATACGCGTTGAAAGTCCATAGCACCTCGATTGCGGAATTAGCTTATAAGACACATTTAGCAGGATGTTTCGTACAAGGCTCATAATAACTGCGGGGCAGGCAATCCAGCCTGTCAGCTGAATTGTGACACCTTGTACGTACAATAGATATGCATATGTACATATATTATTTTACTGTTAGTCTTAAGATGTTCCTAGTCAAATAAACATGTAAAATCACTAGGAGTGTTTTATTGGAAGATCCTGGCACTGTACTTAGACCAAGTACATTACATGGCAATCCTGCCAGTTCTTCACTTAAGAAGCAGTGTAACAACAACAACATGTTAGTGTTCAAGTAAAATGGGCCACTCCAAACAAGAGATAATCGTATCTCAGGCTGAAAATTGTAAGAAACAGTGCAAACCAACACATGTGCTGTGGTGAAATATTGGACAATTAATGGGCAAAAATATGCATAATCCGTGCATAGCATCTTTTCGTATCTACAAATCCAGAACGTGATCCAACGGAGCAACAATGAATTGGCGAGTTGTGAAAAGTGAACGTGAAAAGAAAGGCCATTAAGTGCAGTGTTGTGCGCAACCTACCAAGATAATGTTGATGCGGTAAAATTAAACACACTGTCAGTTAGTAATTAGGATAAATGACAAATAGCCAATTGGAACGTTTTAATATTATTAGCGAAGAGCTATAAATAGAAATTTATTAAAAGATAATCAAGCCCGTAGATTAAGTTTAGAGGTAACGAATAAAAAGTTATCAAAGTTAACCGAAATAGAAGAAGAATTTTCAAAAGTTCGGTTAGAATTTAACAAAGGTATCGGAAAAGTAGAACCAGACAGATAGCACCGTAGTAACAATGGCAGAAAAATTCGATTTAAGAACGGCGGCAAGCCTTTTGCAAACTATGGATAATTCAGAGGATAAAACGAAGCAATTAATTGATTCCATAGAATTATACGATTCTTTATTAGATGAAGCTGGGAAAAAGCTTTTAACTAATGTAGTATTGAAAACAAAATTATCGCAAAGTGGTAAATTACGGTTAAAGACGACCTACGAAAATAATTTAGAATTGATTAATGATATGAAACTTCATTTGTTGTCAAAGAAATCCGCGGCGGCTCTATCAGTTGAATTGCATAGCTCGATGCAGAGCGATAAATCCGTTGATGAGTTTGATAAAGCTATCGAATGTTTAATGGTAAATCTAACGCTAAGTCAGTCAGAAGGTAATAACGAAAGTTCTAAAGTATTGCGACCGGCAAACGAGAAGTTGGCTATAAATGTTTTTGCAAACGGTTTACGTAATCACGAATTACGAACAATTGTCAAAGCAAGAAATTATTCCACATTAAAAGACGCTATTTCTGGTGCAATAGACGAAGAGAATGCACAAAAAGGCTCTTCACGTGCAAAGGTATTCAACCTGCGCGGTAAAAATGATAGAGGTTCGAATAAAAATTATAGAAATAATTATTTTAGAGGACAAACTCAGTTCAGATGTCAAAATAATTTTAGAGGGCAAAATCAAATCAGAGGACAAAATTATTATAGAGGACAAAATTATTCTAGAGGGCAAAATAACGGTAGATTCCAAAGTAATAATTACAATGGACGACGAGGTCGAGGAAATTTTAACGGTTCGTCAGACAGAAGACTCTATATGACTTCTGATTCAACACCCAAAAACGATAATACCTCAAAAGAACGAGAAGATCAGTTTTTTCGTTCCTAATGCAAATTCTTATCCAAAAAGGGCATTATTCTGAATTTTGGCGGTTCAAATTACTTATCGGTAAAATACTCAAATAAAATCTTAAAATTATTAATTGACACGGGTGCTTCAACTAGTGCTCTATTCGCATCATGTATAAATAAATTGGAATATGTTGACACAACAAAGCGATTAGAAATAGAGGGTATATCAGGTTCAACAGTAGCGCAAGGGTCAGCAAATATTTGTTTAACGTTGGGCGATTGTAAATTAAACCACAATTTTTTTATTATGAACGATATAACAAAAGATTTTCATGGAGTTATTGGGGCTGACTTCCTTATGAAGTATTTTTCGGTAATAGATTATGACAAATTCATGTTTTCATTTTGGTACAAGGGAAAGAAAAATTACATACCGCTTGAATCGGGAAAAGCATGTTTTACTCTCATTCCACCGAGATGTGAGATAATATCATATTTCAACGTGGAATTTGACTCAGACTATGTTGTTTTACCGGAAGAAATTTCCGAAGGCGTTTTTACTGCAGGAATTTTAACAAAAGCAATTAACAAATTATTACCAGTAAGAATATTAAATACAAATGATAGAGACATTCAAATTAAAAAATTTTCTACCAAAACTAGAAAAGTTTTCAAATTATGATGCATGTGCATTTAATAAGACAACATTTTCAGTTGATCGGATTGATAAATTGCTAACAACTTTAAATAAAGATGGATTAAATAAGGAAGAAAAACTATCAATCGACAAAATTTGTGCTAAATTTAATGACGTTTTCCACATGGAAGGCGACCCACTTTCGGTACTTAATACTAGTAAACAAAAAATACATTTGCAGGATAATGCAATGCCTGTTTATGTAAAACCATATAGATTACCTCAATCACAGAAGGAGGAGATTTACAAGCAGGTAGACAAAATGTTAACAGATGGTATTATTGAGGAAGCGACTTCAGAATGGTCAGCACCTTTATTAATCGTACCTAAGAAACCTGATCATAATGGTAATAAAAAATGGCGCATAGTAATAGATTATAGGCTATTGAATAGACAACTAAAAGATGATAAATTTCCGTTACCATGTATTGACGAAATATTAGATTCTTTGTCAGGAGCAGTATATTTCTCGCATTTGGATTTATCTCTAGGCTTTTACCAGCTTGGGTTAGATACAGATTCGCGACCATGTACGGCATTCACTACTGATAGGGGACAATATCAACTAACTAGGTTACCTATGGGATTAAAAATAAGTCCGAGTGCTTTTTCAAGAGCAATGACAATAGCTATGTCGGGACTAAATTATGAAAGTTGTTTTATTTACTTAGATGATTTAATAGTTTTTGGAGATAATTTAGATAATCATAACAAGAATTTAGTTAAAGTAATGAATAGATTAAGGCAAGTTAATTTAAAATTGAATCCAAACAAATGCGAATTTTTAAAGAAACAAATTTTATATCTCGGTCATGTCATCTCAGCGGAAGGAATTCGTCCTGATCCGGAAAAAATTAAAGTAATGGAAGAATATCCAGTGCCAACTAATGGAAATGAGACAAAAAGGTTCGTTGCTTTTGCGAATTATTATCGAAAATTTATAAAGAATTTGTCAAAGAAAGGAGTTTCTTTGGGATTCTCAGTGCGAGCAATCCTTTGTTACTCTTAAACAAGCTTTAATACAACCTCCAATTTTACAATATCCAGATTTTTCGCCTGATAATCAGTTCATTTTAAGAACAGATGCGTCTGGATTTGCCTTAGGGGCAGTACTTTCAAATGGTAATGATAAACCTGTAGCATATGCAAGTCGTACCTTAAATAAGGCTGAAAGAAATTACGCAACTATTGAGAAGGAATTATTAAGTATTTGCTACTCAGTGAAAAAATTTAGGCCTTATCTATTTGGCAGAAAATTTTTGATCCTTAGTGATCATAGACAATTGTTATATTTATTCGGTATGACAAATCCATCAAGCAGGTTAACAAAGTTTCGATTAATTTTGGAAGAATATGATTTCACAATTAATTATGTGAAAGGTAAAGATAATGTCACTGCTGATGCATTATCACGAATAACCATAGACAGTAATGATTTGAAAGAATTAGGAGATAATTCAACAACAAAAATATGCGCGATAACTCGAGCACAACAAAGAAAAATCGATGATTATGTGGATTCTTTTAATAATATTCCAAATGAAAACAGGCTTGATCACCCTGGGGTCGTGGAGTTATTGAAACCATTTGTAGACTCAGTCGAATTGAAGGTTATACAAGAAAATGAAATAAATAATAAAAGTATTGATGAAAAATGTTATGTGTTGAATAATGTAATATATGATGAAATGAATGGAATAGTTTACATAACACAGACAACTCGATCAACGTCAGTTTTAGACACGTCGTTGAGAGACCTGAATACAGTTTGTATATATATACAAGATCTTTATTCCAACAATATGGGTTAACATTTATTATATTATATTATATTGCATATATCAGCTTCTTCTTCGCATCTGTCGGAATGGGCTATCGACCATGGTCTTTCTGCCCTGCTGTCTTCCATTAGTGTCTGGTTATTTCAGCTTGCTTCATAGGGGTTTTATATGTTCATAAAGTGTTTTTTCGGGTGTTTTGTATTTTGGACGGGTATCATTGTCGCGGGAAAGGAATAGGTGGTGGATTGATTCGGGGAATTTGGAGCAGGCCTTTATATGAAGTGGGATTATTCGTTGGTTGAAGGGGGTGATTTCTGTTTTTTCATATAATAGGATGTTTGGAAGGATTGTGTAAAGGATTGTTTGGGTGTCGTATTCGGGTGATACATCGAAGAGCCGTTCTTTCTGCGACGTTTAGAGCCTCAATTGACGATTTATTTTGGTTGGTCAGTAGGAGAGATCCGTATTCTATCATGGGTCTGCATATGGCTTTGTAGATGTGACACGCTGTTTTCACATTAATACCTTTGTTCTTGTACGTCAATCCTCTGAAGTGAGTTGCTCTGTTTTTCATATTTGTTTTGATAATATTGACATGTTTTTTGAAATTTAGTTTTTGGTCTATTGTGATTCCTAGATATTTACATGTATTTGATGGTGAAATTGTTTTGTTTTTTAGTGTTACTGTAGGGGAAGAATGTTTGATTTTATGGTAGAGGATAAGGAGTTGGGTTTTTGAGGGATTTGCTTTAATACGCCATAAATTGAACCAGGTCTCGGTATGGTCAAGTAGTTGTTGCAGGTTATTAACAGCAGTGGGAAGGTTAGAAGAGTGGGAAATTATGGTTGTATCATCGGCATATTGTATGATATAGGATGTGGGATTTAGGTTAAGTGGATTGGGATCGTAGATATCGGCGCAAAATGCATTATACAATAATGGAGATAATGGGGAACCTTGTGGGACACCTTGTAACGGGATGAACGTATCGGATAGGGAGTTTTGAATTTTGGTTTGTAGGGAACGATTCTGAAGGAATTTATTTATTAGGTTTATGAGGGAATTGGGGACATTTAATTGAAATAATTTGTATAGTAAACCGTTATGCCAAACAGAATCAAATGCCTTATTGATGTCCATAAAAACCACTGCCGATTTTTTTCCTTGTATTGTCTGTAGGTAACTGCGCAGTACTTTTAAATGATGTAAAGAAATTAAAAAATGAGATTAAGAAAACCGGTATAAAAATGACAATCATTAGAGGTACCCAATGCATAACAGAAAAAGAGATTCAACAATTAATATTAAACGATTTTCATATGTTACCAACAGGAGGACATGCGGCTATGAAACGAATGTATAATAACGTAAAAAAATATTACTTTTGGTCAGGAATGTATAAAGACATTGAGAACTTTTTTAAAAAATGCGATTCTTGCCAAAGATTCAAACATTCAAAACCGCGCAAAGAACCAATGACAATCACAACTACAGCATCGTCAGCATTGCAGAGAATTTTTCTTGATTTAGTGGGCCAAATTGATCAAGATAATAATGATTATCGGTATATTCTCACTTTGCAGTGCGACTTAACAAAATTTGTCGAGGCATATCCAATAAAAAATAAAGAAGCAGAAACAGTTGCAAGGGCATTTGTAGACAATTTTATTTTACGGTATGGTATTCCAGAACAGGTTATTACGGACCAAGGAACTGAATTTTTGGCTTCAGTATTTCAGGAAACTTGTAAGTTGTTAAAAATCAAAACATTAAAATCAACTGCATATCATCATCAAACTCTTGGAGCTTTAGAAAATTCACATAAAAGTTTAGGTGCATATTTAAGAATGCATACGTTTAAATTTCCAAATTCTTGGAGTTCGTGGGTTCCGTATTGGTGTTTTTCTTACAATAACACTGTTCACACCGAAACTCGATATACACCACACGAGTTAGTTTACGGGAAGGAATGTCGACTACCGTCAAATTTAGCAAATGCGATAGATCCAGTATATAATTTTGATGATTATCCAAAAGAATTAAAGTTTAGATTACAAACAGCATGGAATGACGCGAGAAATAATTTGCTGGAATCAAAATTGCAACGAAAATCGGAATATGACAAAAAATGTAGCTTTAAAGATTATAAAATAGGAGATAAAGTTTTATTAAAGAATGAAACCGGAAGGAAAATAGACCCAATTTTTAATGGACCTTATAATGTTGTAGATGTTAAGAGTCCAAATATTGTTATTAGAATAGATCGTAAGTTAGTAGAAGTTCACAAGAATAGGATAAAACTGTATAAATGATAGAAAAAAAAATTAATGTTTCATAATTTTTTTTCTCTCTTCCCCAAGGGAGATGTAATGGACTATACAGGGTCTCCCACGACGAGCTGCCATCAGAAGTATATGGAGAACCAAATGAAATGACAGATTGAAAATTTGTGGACTTAAATTGTTGGACACGATCATCTCAACTAAAATATTTTGAGTTTTGGGTTACTTCCGGTTACACCGGAAATGATGTCATCTTTTATATTTCAAATGGAACACCCTGTATTTTATCGCATTTTTAAAATCTTCATTAAATTTTAGATCAATTTTATGTTACAATCCCTATACCTAACATGTGTCAATTTTGAGAAATTAATTATTTAATTAAAAAATGACAGCTGCACGGCTACTTTCAACTACTTATAAATTATCTCCTTTGACCGTTGGAAAAAAGTCGTCCGGCGAAATTGTTGTGAAGGTAACGTATTATCGACACATCGGTAGAACTCTTCTAAAAGTTATACAGGGTGTTCAAATTATAAGATCAAAGTTGAATTCGAGAAAAGTACTAAAAGTCGATTTTTTCAAATGGCAACCCTAACATATTAATACATTTCTCAATTCTATGGAAAATTTTAGATCAACTTTGTGTACAATGTCCTATACCTAAAATGTACTTGTACCTACTGAAATCGATTTTTAAACATCACAGTAGAAATTGCAAGAATCGCCAAATCTAGATTGCGTTGAAAACAACTGAACAAGTTGGAATAAACACAACTTTATTAAACACGTTTCTAGGTAATTTTTCATTATAATTAATTTAGTAATTATAAAATGATAAGCCTACAATTAAACACAATGTTAAAAATAAAACAAAATCGTAAGGTAATAAAAAAATGCTTAATTCAATGTCAGTAACTGTTCAAAAACGTTGCCGTTTTCCGCTAAACATGCTTTAATTCTTTTAACGCATTATTGTTGGTGGCGTCCCTGATTGCGTTTGCACATAACTCATTGCAAGCAGCTGGAACTCTATCTTTCATGTTCTCCTTATCAATTATTGGGTTCTCATAAACTACGTCTTTAATAGCTCCCGAAATTAATAAATCCATTGGCGTCAAGTCGGGCGAATGCGATGGATATTTGTATGGCCTATTAAGCGCATTCAACCGATCGCCGATTATCGCTCGTTAAGCAAACCTCTTATAGCAACTGCTATCTGCGCTGGAGCACCGCCCATTTGAAACCAGCCTATCATGGAGGACCCAATAACTAATAAGGAGAACATGAAAGATAAAGTTCCAGCTCCTTTCAATGGGTTATGTGCTAACTCTATCATGGACGCCACCAACAATAATATGGTAAAAGGAATAGTAGCATGTTTAGCAAAAAACGGCAACATTTTTTAACAGTTACTGAAATAGAATTAGGCGGTTTTTTAAAATTTTCTTAACGTTTTGTTTTATTTTTAATATTGTGTTTCATTGTAGGCTTATAATTTTATAAATACTAAACCAATGATAAAAAAGCTTGTTTTATTAAAAAGTTCTGTTTATTCCAACTTGTTCAGTTGTTTTCAACGCAATCTAGATTTGGCAATCTGTGCAATTTCTACGGTGATGTTTAAAAATCGATTCAGTAGGTACAAGTACATTTTAGGTATAGGACATCGTACACAAAGTTGATCTAAAATTTTCCATTGAATTGAGAATTGTATTAATATGTTAGGGTTGCCATTTGAAAAAATCGAGTTTTAGTACTTTTCTCGAATTCAACTTTGATCTTATAATTTGAACACCCTGTATAACTTTTAGAAGAGTTCTACCGATGTGTCGATAATACGTTACCTTCACAACAATTTCGCCGGACGACTTTTTTCCAACGGTCAAAGGAGATAATTTATAAGTAGTTGAAAGTAGCCGTGCAGCTGTCATTTTTTAATGAAAATAATTAATTTCTCAAAAATGACACACGTTAGGTATAGGGAATGTAACATAAAATTGATCTAAAATTTAATGAAGATTTCAAAAATGCGTTAAAACACAGGGTGTTCCATTTGAAATATAAAAGATGACATCATTTCCGGTGTAACCGGAAGTAACCGAAAACTCAAAATATTTTAGTTGAGACGATCGTGTCCAACAATATAAGTCCACAAATTTTCAATCTGTCATTTCATTTGGTTCTCCATATTCTTCTAATGGCAGCTCGTCGTGGGAGACCCTGTATATATTGAACTAGCTAATTTATAAATAATCATATTTAAGTCAGAGAATACGCGTTGAAAGTCCATAGCACCTCGATTGCGGAATTAGCTTATAAGACACATTTAGCAGGATGTTTCGTACAAGGCTCATAATAACTGCGGGGCAGGGAATCCAGCCTGTCAGCTGAATTGTGACACCTTGTACGTACAATAGATATGCATATGTACATATATTATTTTACTGTTAGTCTTAAGATGTTCCTAGTCAAATAAACATGTAAAATCACTAGGAGTGTTTTATTGGAAGAACCTGGCACTGTACTTAGACCAAGTACATTACACTATGGTCTTTAGCCACTTTCATTCTGAGCCCTTCAATTATTGACAGAATTGACAGAATTGACCTAACAATTATCTAACAACGTTCTCGTTGGCGGGTTTTTCGCATTTACCGCAAAACGGTCACGATTACGTAATTATACCTCCTGTATACATCTAATTTTTGAAAATTCTGCGGAATCAAGGTACTCCGAACACCCCAACAAAGAGGTACCTTTGGTAATTTTAGCCCACTGTCACGTAACTTGAGTTCTCAAATAAGTTAGACCTATGTTTTTGTTGAATATTTAATATAAAACTATAATTATTTACGGAATTAATTGTATATATGTCCTACATGGTCATAAAGTGGCATTTTACATTTTCGTACTGTATTGGAATTTTTCCCTTCTCATACAATTTTTCGTCTAATTTGAATGTACTAATTTAAGGACATGGGATCGAATTGGTACGGGTTACTATTCGACGCTGCAGGATTGCGACAATCCTCAACGAAAATAGCTTCATTTGAGGATGGTTGAAATCCTGCGGGATCACTTTTACAACTTTGCACATTCGCTAGTAGGTATACATACTTAATACTATGCTAACAGATCGGTACAATAGTTTAACTATTATGAAATTACTATCGGAAAAAAATCACAGCTTGTCACCTTCGATATTTTATTATAAGAGAGAATCCATAAATAAACAGAATAAGTATGTTGAAAAAAGCTGCCATTCTAGTATTTTTTCTAAAACTACAAAAAGGTAGGATGAATCAAACAACTTGTTGAGAAACAATGGGTGTCTCTAGCAAGGAACCTGTCCGTGGTTCCTAAATTTTATAAACATTACTCCAATGTTTTCAAAATTGGATTCTATTTCAAATTATCGTAAAACAATGCAGGAAGTAATCATGATATATTTTACCTTCACCGGTAAGATTGGGTCGATATATCATTTGGTAATAAATACATACAAAAATAAATAAATTCTGTATGCTGAAGTTTACACATCAGAAGGTAGCTGCTGGTCATGTATACTTCAGCTGTTTTGCAGCATGTGGTCGTCATATGGTCAGTTTCCTCTCAAACAATGCCGGTCTCCGACCTTAGCAGCTCTACCAGACAGAGAAAGATCCATATAATTATGTCCAATCATTAGCATGTTCAGTGGTTTACTACACGTATTTGCACGTTATAGTGTTTTAATTGTACCTGGCGTACGGAAAATTTGCATTTGGTTCTCGTACACCGTCAGGTACATCGTCCGCTTTTGATTGATTTTCGAATGATGGCTTTACGGGCCATTGGTTGCCGGCAATGCCACCGCCGCGCCGTCCAGCGCTGTGCAGGTGTTCGCGCTCACCGCGTTAATAAATATCCCCATCGATCTATAAATCCAATTAAATTTATTACGTACAGCACAATGAAATTGGTCGATGTGTATTTAGTTAAATAACTCCTGGTTTATTTGATATTATTCTACCGAGATTAATTTTTGACAACGGTGGCTTTGTTAATAACGGAAAACAGGTTTATCGACGGTGAGATATTCAAGGAGAAAGGTAGTTTGTCGGGCAATTCCGTCATACGAAGAAGCAACCGTAGACACCTGTTCGGACTATTAGTCCTCATCAGTACGGTATACGTATAGCCAAGGAGCAACATGGACACTCAATGGAAAAACACAAATGGAGACCATAAAGGGGGTGACCTATGTTGCCAATTTGGAGCTTCAGTCCCAACATCTTCAGGATTCGAAGACAAGAAGTGACGTCGCGCCGGAGGTGACTGGTACACCCCAGGTACACCATAGCCCATGGAAATAAAGATGGAAAACTGGTTTATCGACGGTGAGATATTCAAGGAGAAAGGTAGTTCGTCGGGCAATTCCGTCATACGAAGAAGCAACCGTAGACACGTGTTTCGGACTATTAGTCCTCATCATTACGGTATAGCCAAGGAACAAGATGGACACTCAATGGAAAAAACACACAAATGGAGACCGTACAGGGGGTGACCTATGTTGCCAATTTGGTGCTTCAGTCACAACATCGTCAGGATTCGAAGACAAGAAGTGACGTCGCGCCGGAGGTGAGTGGTACACCTCAGGTACACCATAGCCCATGGAAATGAAGATGGAAAACTGGTTTATCGATGGTGAGATATTCAAGGAGAAAGGTAGTTCGTCGGGTAATTCCATCATACGAAGAAGCAACTGTAGACACGTGTTTCGGACTATTAGTCCTCATCAGTACGGTAAAGCCAAGGAGCAACATGGACACTCAATGGAAAAACACACAAATGGAGACCATAAAGGGTGACCTAAGTCGCCAATTTGGTACTTCAGTCCCAACATCTTCAGGATTCGAAGACAAGAAGTGTTAATAACCACATTGTTTCTTTAGTTGACATTCTAAACACAGCTAATGGAACTTATCTTTTCAAATTTGGTGTCAACAGAAAATCCACTAATCCTATGGTGTAATTTCCTGAAAAATTCCGAAATATGTTCTACAGAAGAAAATGGTGTTTTAAAAGACATAGTAACACTTTAACTTTACATTAGATTTTCGCAAAATACAAGGTGGTTGTAACATAAGACAACTTCTAAAGTTTTGAAGGACACCATACATAAATGTTAAAGTTTTTGGAATGTGGTAAGGAATACCCAACATACTCTTAAGTCCTGTAGAAATTTGTTTCTTGAGACGAATAACTTGAAAATGCCAACTGATACTCAACTGATTTTTTGTAGACTAGTAAAAAACCTATAAAATTCCTGAACACGTCGAAAACCAATTCGGCCACGTTTGACCAGGAATAACTCGCGATGCAGACACAACAGTACTCACAACATCGATGGGGACTTTTTGCTCACAATAATATTCAACCAAAGGTGTATTCAAAAGTTCCGACGGATTTGAATTTTTCCGTAGTGAGAGGCTTATTGGTCTAACTCTCCTGGGCTAATTGGTTGCAAAATATATAATACTTAATAAATCTTACATATTGAATATTAATTTTAGGTTACGTGATTTTTAAAGCTAGAAACGACAAATATTTTGTAGTCATAATTACTTATTAATGTTATTATAGTGTGACCTACAAAAAAAATATTAGGGAAAAAGAGATGTTTTACCTAATTCTTGCGATTTTTTCTAAATCATCTAGACATCATCTAGAATTTGTTCCTGCAAAATCCCCCTTTTTAAAATAGGCCGAGAATTGTTAATGGAACTACACTAAGCGGCATAAAAAGCGCAACACCTAAAATGATGACCAGTTTCAAACTGCAGTAACTTTTGAACGTATTGCTCGATTTGAAGAAGGTTTTTTTATTTGAAAGGTCCGCTTTTTGCCAATATTTCAGTATGTGTGCTACCCATTTTTGCGATCTTCCATTTCAGCAATCACTATTGCTGAAAACGAGAAAAACAAGCATTAACGTTTTCCGAAATCCCGGAAAATTTTATGCATTTTATAATCCTGAATCTCAGGATTCGCTTTTTTAAACCCCGGGAGGAGATATTCTCATAAGTAATTTACGAACGGAATATTGATGTGAATGGAATCTCTTTAGCAAATGGAATAATAGCATCCCATTGACCAAGGGAAGAAGTAAAACCCGACAAAATAATATAAATATTATTAAGATAATGTTAGAGAAAAATGTAATTAAATACACAATTAAAATATTAATTATCCCTTTTGAACACAAAATAACAGATATAACAAGAAACCGATCAAGCAGAAACGCAAACATAACTCGAGCAAGCGGATCCACACGGAGTTTACCTAATCGCGGACTTGCGGTTAACTATTAGTCTTCCTACAAGCATGTCACATACGTTATTTTCAATAATTCTGTATCAAGGATTCTATGACCCCCAAAAATAATTGGACTCATTTATGCACCCTGTAACTTTCATGGATATTCATAAGGAAGTATTTTGGAAGTATCACGTTATTTTGTATCATTTGTTGCAGTACTTTAGTGTTTTTAGCATTTTGGGCAGAGTAGGAATACGTGTACGTGGTATATCATTCAAAAGTATGGCGGCATGAAACATACTTCAGCACTCAGCTAAAATATTGGTATAAGTTAGCTTTACTGTAGCACATGACAACAAAGTTAGAAAATTATTAATTTGCATCGATTACAAGTATGTACGGACCCGATGATGGTTTGAATTACCCGTACGCACGTATTTTAATTAAAATTAACGATATTTCAAAATGTTATAGATGTAAAACTAACTTTGCCCCCTCATAGTCATTAATTTTACTTCTATTTTAATGAATGATATAGGATGCACTTCAATTAATTTTCTATAATCAGTTGGTCAAACTGTAGGTAATCGTTCACCACTATCTTGTGCAATTTGGTATATTTATTCGGTAAAATTTATTTAAGATAACGACATTCTAATTAATAATAAATAATTTTCTCCAGTTCATTTTATCCAGTTATTCTTGCGTATGAGTGAACCTGCCAAAATAATGCCTTGTAAACATGTCACGAACCGAGCCCACCATTCATACAATCGCGCATGAACGCCCCCCTTTTGTCGCAGTCGTAATGACAAACTATTGAATTATTACCCTTTAATGATTTATTATCGAAGGAAGTTGCTTCCATTAGTCAATTTATCTCAAGACTACTCCTAAGCGTGTTTTGATTGTTTCCTTATTAAACGAGATTATTTTAACTAGACTCAATTATTGATGGCATCGGTTATATTGGATGCGCGATAGAGGCCCGCGGTGGATAGTTGAAGCATTTATGGTATTTTAATGGTATAGATGCAGATCGCATACGGTAATGTCTGTAATTTTGTGCCGGTACAGTAATACGTCGTAATAGGCCATGTCAAACATGTGCAAGTACCAAGATATTATGGTGTAAAATGGTTCTATGTCCCCGCTTTTTTTTTCTTTTTTAATATAAAAATAAGATATAGTTTCAGAAAAGTGGCACAGTGCGTTGCATTTTCAAAAACTAAGGGTGTTCATAGTCCTGGAAAATTATACTGTCATATCACGCGTAAGTAAACTCGACAGAAACAGTTATTTCGTGGATCAGGAATCTTAATCCAACAGTTTTACCACCAGCCTTGATTATATAAATAAAAATGAATATATTCTTGATGCTCATGAGTAATGAATATATGCTTTATGCTCAATATATTACCGTTAATGCTTTAACACAAAGGTATAAAAATCTGTAGCAGATGTCGCCAGCTGTATTATCACTGTCAATCAATTGAGCATGAAGCGCGATTTTTTTCAAAGGAATAAAAAAAATTGGCTATAAATAATAAAATGATTTGTCTTCCGGTAGGACCTAATAATTAATAGCGTTTTCTTTTGGTAAAACTCGGTCGCACCAGTGCACAATCTTGTTCTGTTGGCTGCACTCACAAAGTATTTCGTGTTCTGTTGGAACACCGGTGCAACAGAATCTGCACTTAGTGCACAGTTTTCTCCACGAGGTCCAATAGTTCGTGTTGACGAGTGCAATATGGCTCCAATGCGTGTTCTGTTGGGATCGCACTCTCTTTCCCTACCTCGCGAAAAATTGCACTAGTGCGCTATAACTCGTCAGCCCGAGTTTTACGAAAAGAAACCGTTATAAAATGATAAAATATTGTGCTAAAATTGTGCTAAAGTTAACAATTTTTATGTTTTGTCAAAAATCATTCTCGCTAAATTTTGCCAACAATTTTACTAGTAGTTGTCAAATTATTTGCTATATTTTTTAACAGCATTTATACCAAACTGTCAAAAAATATTTGCAAATAAGTAAACGATCTAAACTCTAAAGCACAGTTATGTATGAAGTGAGTAAATAAATACTTGAGAACTGATTCGCTTGCATAGATTCGCATTAGATTTGATCAACAGGGGGCGTAGCTCAGATGGTAGAGCGCTCGCTTAGCATGCGAGAGGTACCGGGATCGATACCCGGCGCCTCCAAAGGTTTTTTTTAATCATTTCTGCATAGTGTCAAATACCATTACAATATTATATAGTCGAAGTAATAACTTGTTGTAACTAAACCGTTTCTAATAATTCTATTTTGTTTAATATTGCTTTAAAACAACTAACTAATCCATTATATCTTAAACATTGATGATATTTATTTATTTTGTAATCTTTTGCATTTGTGTAAATTATTAAATTGCGTTAATACGCAATTTAATAATTTGTAATAATTGTTTAATAACAATTACACTATAAACATTTTGCTCATGCAGTAAACGAAACGTATTCTTTGTCTAGTTGAATCAAATACAAGTACAGTGTCGTTATTTACGGTTTGTTTGACAGGTAGCACAACATGTGACTATCCTAGTTAATTACCTACAATTTTATGTTTGAAGGAAAGTTATGAAATAATTTTTATCAAGTTCGTAGTTATAAACAAAAAAATAGTCACTCTAAAGGCGTTGCCACACGATGCGGTAAACGTCTCGGCTAACGTTGGACTGAACGATTGAGGCAAATGACAGCGCGCATGATTACACGCTCGCCTACGGCTCGCGTGTAAACTTCATACTCGCGATTTATATCCGTTATGTGCGAGTCAAAAACGACGTTTTATCTACGACTCATATATTCCATTTTATGTAGAATATTCTAAATCGAACTGTCAAACAACTGTCATCCACGTAGGTTTTGACAGACTTTGACACTAGCATCGTATAATAAGGACAGTTCGTTCAAATAATGAGGTAATTATTTGAACGAACTGTCATTATTATACAACGCTAGTGTCATTATAATCATTGGCGCTATATAATGATGGGGATTATATAGTCATAGATACGTATGCAATGAACTTATTACATGTGAGTCGTAGACAAACACATTAATACTGTCCATATTATCAATTGAAATGATTACTATACCTTCGGCGTATTCTATTCTCATCTTTCTAAAAAAAAAGTTGAAAAGCACCCATTTTCAGGTTCTTGTGGAGCACAATGCTCTATTCAGTATTTTATGTCATAGGTTATGTTTTTATGTAGACACTCGATTCAAGTTATTGTTTAGTTACCGAGAATATACTTTAAAAAGCTGCCGGTTTATCCTCGCCCGTTTAATTCTTGAATTACAACTGATGCTTCGAATATTGGTCAAAATACCAACAATGGCTCGAGCGAGACCAAACCCGAACGTTGGCCACTTGGCATTGGTAGCTCGAGGCTTGTACGTCGGCCACACTATGCAACGAACTATCAAACGTTCGACGTTGGAAGATGTTCACCGCATCGTCTGGCAGCGCCGTTGTACCAGCAGAACTAATACTGCACTCTATTGAATTGACCACAGCAGTGGCGTGAGCTGCATACGTGCAGATCGTGCAGTGTACACACTGCACACCCTAAGATTTCGGATAAAAGGCAAGAAAAATATTAAAGTACTCCAGCCAAAATAGTGATATATTACGTACGTATCTACACCATACACACATATTAAGTAATATTTTTTATAATAGAAATTTAAAGTTATTTATACTACATGGAGTAATAACTCCGGTTCACTTGTCCGATGTAATCACTTTATATCATTACTAGAGCCGAGCGCTCCCGGCCCGTCTTTGCGACAACTGCCATCTCTGTGCAGTGACAACCGGTGCAGTTTGGGTTGAAATCGGTGAATTCAAGAATCATTGCAGTTTTGTACATAATATGTAAATAATGTATGAACTATCGCAAACTCTACCACTGATAAAATAAAACTATATCTAGAAACTGAATACAGAACACACTAATTTATTTGACCGGTGTTCGATCTTTACAACGAACCAATACACAGGCATTGCGTATAGGTAGTACGGAACCATATCGCTCACACGCGCAGCGGCTAGGGGTGCCCACAACCCACGGACGAACGTTCAACATTGCAAACTTAGGTGTAATTCAAAAACTACCAACACCTTTTGATCGGATTTTTATCTATGTATTTTTTATACACCAATAAATAATACAAAGGAACCCAAATCAGATTTTTTTTATTTATTTGGCCCACATTTTTGGCATGTGTGTTCGTCAATTTAAATTCGCCTTTGGGTAAACGTATTTCCAGCGTGCAGCAGCTCCGATGCATAGTTGACATTTTGGCGTTTATGATTTAAACTTATTCATGCATTATGAATGTACATGTTTTTATGATTTTTATTTAATAACGCTATAATGTTGATAGAAAAATGCATGTGGTGCCTATTTGTATGATAAGTTATTCGTATTAAATTAAAATTATACCAGATTTACCTACACCACTGTCAGTTTTATTTCTGTTATAAGAAAAGTTACTTACAACCTTGACGGATTTAAATGTAAATACTATAAATGTTTTTAAAATGCAGAAAGGAGGATTGAGTTATCAGTTATCATATAAATAATATTGTAGTAACTGTTTTTTAATAAATGATAGGAGTTAAATAAAACGGTCTTAATTTTGCAAGAATGTTTATATATTAAGGCATATTTGATTTTTTCTGTTATAGTTTTGCGTGATTTTTTCTGATTGTTTTGTGTTTTTCTGGCTGTTGGCTATTGATGATCTATTGATCGAAACGAGTATTGAAGTAATTAATCTTGCAAAATTAAAAGTTTTTATTTAACTCATAGCATAAAACAGATCGACGAATACTCGGAACTAAAAGAAGTAAAACCTGGGGTACCCCAGGGTAGTGTATTTGGACCAATTCTCTATCTACTATATAGAAGTTACCTTCCACAGCTGGAAAATGTAACAGTCGCCACAATTGCAGATGACGGCTCTAATGGCAGTGGGATCAACTATTGGAGAATCTTCAACAAACTACTAATAAAATATATAAATGTACCAAAAAATGGAAGACCAAGCTCAACGAACTGAAATCTGTCCACTTTACAAACAAAAGAATCGAGGACAGACCTCATGTAACGATTAACGACGCCATAGTTCCATATGCGAACACTGCAAAGTTTTTGGGTATGACTCGGGATACAAAACTAAGGTGGAAAGAACACGTTAAGAAGAAAAGAGTAGAGCTTGGCATCAAATATAGAGAACTCTACTGGCTTCTGGAAAGAAACTCTCAGTTGTCAGTACAGAACAAACTACAAGTTTACAACCAGGTACTGAAACCGATTTGGTTATACGGCATCCAGCTTTGGGGTTGCGCGAAAAACTCCAATATACAAGGAGTCCAGACTTTCCAAAATAAAGTACTAATGAATACGGTTAACGCTGCTTGGTACATACTAATAATAGTGACCTGCATCGTGATCTTGGTGTCCCACAAGTCACCCAAGAACTAAAAAGATTCGCCACTAAGCATGAATCTCGCCTAAGCCATCACGTCAACGTAGATGCCCTGCAGCTACTGGACAACCAAAATCTAGTGAGAAGACTAAAAAGAACTAAACCCTTCGAACTAGTGATTCAGTGAAATGTGACAAGCAGACTGAAGTGACTGTGACAGTGACTGAAGTGTTAGTGCTTCTTGTTTAGGACAAAGTAAATATAGGACATCAGTGGATAGCGGAAACTAAAGTAACTGTATTTATTTATTTTTATTGTTTAAATGTACATTTACAATAACTAAATAAAATAGTTTTGATGTTTTAATTTTTATTCTCCACTGCACACGTTATGTACAAATGCACCGCACGCTACTGGACCATAGGTTAATAAACAATATCACGTGCGCGTAACAAAAGCGAACCAGTTTCTAGAATTTTAATGTCAAGTGTGGCAACATAATTCCTACACTTGTTCTCTTATGTGACGGAGATTTATATGTTTCACTATCCGCCAGACCGGACTAACGCCCGGAGACAACATTCACGGATATCGTGATGGGAACGCGTCTAATTGCTGCGATACGTCCGTTGGCGCACTTTGTGCGTCCGTTCGAACCGTTTATCTCTGTAGCGCTGTGGACCGCGAAGTCGTCGAAAATTTCAATTCGAATAACTGCACTGGCTGTCTAAATGCCGGATTGGTGTAAATAAACCCGAGGAGATGCTCTCGAGCGTTATCTGTTTCGCTTCATTGGCGCTCTAACTTGTCATTGACCTTTGCAACGTAAAATATGTTTCGAATTGAATAAATCGTAATGAATGGGATATTAGTCTAGGTCCTAGGAGCTGACCGCATGAATAGGGTGTCACGGCGTTGTTCAAATAACATATTTTTAGAAAGAAAATGCGTTACTGATTCCGAGTTTACAAATAAACAGACAATTTTGTCTTTAATTTAAGAGAAAACGCCGTTTGAAATTTGAATGAGAATTGCTTCTAATAACGTCACGGGAAGCAAATATAATGAGTTATTTGGCTCATTATACAGTTGCTTCATTTCGAACGTAGTTATGTCCCGTTATTGCGTTGGTACCTCAAGCTGACAGCCGCATTGTTATCAAGGTTAGAATACGTGAGATCCGTGCTATGTATGAATAAAATTATAGAGCTTGTGTGCCGAAGTGTGGTAGCAAATCCGCAGAAATACGGAATAAGAAATTTTTTAAACTATCAAGGAGCGAAATGAGTGATATTTGATGTTTGCTTGACATCGACATGTGTTTATAGTTATCTATGTACCAAGGGCATTACACGTATGTTTATGCCCCGAGGGTGACCGTTTAAAAAGCTCTCGAGCCGATAGGCCCGAGAGTCGCCCGAGGGTAAGTAATGCCAGAGGTGTATACAAAATTTTATGCCTTACAATGGTTTTGTTCCTCCGTTTGAATAATATTAATAAATATTTTTTGTGCTGGCACACTCGAAAACAGCTTCGTTCGAGGTTGTAAATAAAGTATAGCGATGACTGTAGTTTTATTTTAGTATGTTGGTACGCATATGACACCTACAGTGTAATGAACAAATATAAATCTGTCAAATTTGATTAGTTTTTAAACTTGACGTTTCGTCGAAGTGGTACCAATCTAACATTTTCTATACCGTAAAATAATAATTTTTAAATTTTTTAAAAAGACACTGATTTACTCAAAAATCAGAACAAAAAACGTTGTATGTCACTCTTGCCGAAAACTACATAGCGCGACTCGCTCAATTGCGACGCTCCGCCTTCGGCGTCGCGCCGCATTACCGCTCGTCGCGCTATTCCGTACTTTCGGCACTTGTAACATAAATAACTATTGACGGTATCAAGTGACTTGCGTATGTACGGAGTTGGATAACAATACACACAATTCGGTGTTGAGTGACAATACAGACAATTAATTCTCAAACTTATTACCTTAATCGCCAATAATTGACATTGCCGAGTGACAATACAGACTAATAATTGTCAAACTTATAATCTTAATCGCCAATAATTGACATTGATGACTTAAAATTTACAATTTGAATGACAAATATTTGATATATTTGACATATAACCATGGCAACCCTTAACGCCCGCGCGGGCGTTAAGAAGCTTTTTGCCCCGGTATTTAAGATGTAAAATGTCACTTTATGATCATGTAGGACATAAAACTTTAAATGACTTCCAAACAAATAAACAACAGCGACGCCAACCTGACCGAAAGAAAATTCCCTAAAGGAGAGATTGTCGCCAAGCCACAGTTGGCTGTTATGATTCGGGTATTCCCGACGGTGGTCGACGTATTGTTAAATTTACCTCTTTTTATCTACTTCAAGCAGCAAATTGCAGCAAATTGACGGATTTAGAAGTCAAAACCACTATTAATTGTAGACAGGACTTTTATCATTGGAAATGGTAAAGGGTGCGTGTGCGTGTACCTGCTGTTTTTGTGGTGACAATTTTGGAAAAACTACTAAAGGTATCGGGACGAATCTTCATATTTAGAAGTTTCATGACCAAACTTAGAGCTGAAAAGCTTTTTGTTCGGAAACTGGAACTGAAACATTGAATTTCGAAAAAAAACGTTTTTTTTCGAAAAAACCGTTTTTTCGAAACATCCTAATATGTACACATACATTTCATGCTGTAAGTTTTTCGGCTTGAATTCTTACGGTCGGTCCTAGACTATATGGAGCGGTGATAAGGAGTGAGTTTGTGCATGAATTGATTGAGTTGATCAAATCCGGGTGTTTTCAAAAAAAGGGAATAAGAATAAATTATTATTATTCGTCCTAGTTTACAGGCACTTAAAATATGGTTTTCATAAAATTAGTAAATGTTAGTGCTTGCGATGAGGTAGATTAGGTAGATTTCTTTACGCTGGTCTCAAAAGTTATACGTAAGATTTTCTAAAAAGTTGAACTTAAAGTGTTGATTTGGCATTTTTTTCGAACTTGAAACATTGACAGCGTTTATTGAATTGGTGTCGCGGCCGTCCAAGCAGAATTTCAAATTAAACGCATAAAAATTTGTTAAATACTCTCGTACAATTTCCATTCTTTAAATACATGTTCTCCATTGTTATTTTCTCGAAAATGTCTATGGCCCGCCACTGACGGTACTGCGCCGCAGTGCGGTTTTATCATTCCATCTTCGTTTCGTTAGTGTCGAAACTCATTCTATCTTCGTCGGATCGTGCTGCGGCGCAGTACCGTCAGTGGCCGGCTTAAGGCTATACAATTTAATTACATTAGATTAAAACACTGATAAATGGAATAACCTTAATTTATAAGTGGAGCTCAACTAATTTTTGTTGTCGACTCGGTTATAACTGGCATAATGTCAATGAAGTTTGAAAGAAGTTTAATGAAGGTGTGACAACATGGCGGCGGGCAATGTCTTGCTAAAAAGCCAGGGGGGTTTTGAGCTGAAAGAAAGGTAGATCTGGAGATCTTCCACTTCCTCAATGCACAACTGAGCTTAAATAAACTAAATTTAACTTTTCTTGCAAACATAGTCTCGATGGGGACTTTACGGGTATATCAAAAAAAATTAAAATAAGTCAGAAGGAAACCTATTTTTGTGTGCTGGTATTGGGCTATAGTTCGTATCTATAGTTATTGTCCTATTAGTATTATGACACCATAGCTTCAATGACTCAACAATAATTGTGTATGGTGCAACGTCGACATCCGTAGGTCTATTTCGGCATGCACCACTTCCGGTTATTGCTAACAATTAAATTTGCTGATAGCCCAAGTCTATATGGTATATTTAAATAATGTGTATGCGCCATGTGCGCGCTCTTTGTCAACTAAATTTGCACATCCTGACATTCCATAGTGGGAATGATGTATGGCACGCACGAGTGATGAGTGTGATGACAGATATCTGTGGAGTTGGCGCATACAGATCCGTCGGGATATTTAGATTATTGCGTGGTGGGTTATTGTTATTTCTAAATTGATATAAGTACTTGTCGTGTCATATAATTGATTTATTTCGTTCTGTAGTTCACAATTCTTTGCAGTGCAGTGGGTTAGAAAATTGAGTTTTATTTTAGTAAACAATCAGTATTTGGTTAGAATTTACTGTTTGCGGAGCACAGTGGCGTGCGGTGTATTTGTACATAAGGTGTGCACTGTGTGCAGTGAAGAATAAATATCAAAACTTCCAAAAATACAAACTATTTTAATTAGTTATACTAAATATACATTTTAACAACAAAAAATAAATACGTACAATAGGGTGGAACGAAAATGTTATTTTTTTATTTTTTAGGCTTAAGTAATAGTGCGGATTAGTTGCTTTCTGATTAGTACTTCAATCTCACTTCAATCTCTATTATCCATGCGAGGCTTTAGTTACAAGGTTGACGCATCTTTCAACCGCCTGTGTGTGGCATGGGTATTTAACAAATGTTAATTTAGTACCTCCAGTATTCTACTAACGACTAAGTGTTTCAGGGAGTCTAGTTTTATCTTTTTGAAGCGAATGCGAGACTTTTCGAATGGTATCCCCACTCCGTCTCACCTAACCATTCGAAAAGTCTCGTATTCGCTTCAAAAAGGTCCTATTGTGGGACATCAAATAAAACACAGGCTCTGTGACATCGCACGTATCCCAACTGATAAGATCGTGGTATTCTGACGTTTTGTAGTTGAGAGCCGGTATTCGAAAAGTTCATAGTTTCTGTGACGACTTTCTGGTGGTCATAATCATCTTAAATCTACGTTCCCTGATGGACTTATTTGGATCTATTAGCATGGCCAGTAAAATATTTTCCGGATGACCAAATAACTGTTCCTATGAATGACTGGAACGATTGCAGCTTTTAGTTCATTGCTAAGGTAACGTCAAGTTTGGATGGTCATTAATACATTTTTAGGGCCATTTGTACAAGATGGATTGCATTTTATCGCAAACGTTGTGGGTGGGTATACCTTAAGAATGAAAGTAACGAGTATTTTCAGGTTACCGATGGGTTTTCACTAGTCATATATAGACGGAGTAAATGATTTGCCAAGCTTAACCATCTAGAATGCGAAAGCTTGCCGGGATTTGAACTGCTGCTTTGCATACACCTAAAAGATATTTTTGATCATTGCTTAACTCATATCTACATCTGGTACGAGAAATAAAATCTCAGAACCAATCCGAGGATAGTTGATAACTTTTAAATTTTCAGTACCAATTAGTTGCTTGCCTATAGGCCCACATAATTCACGTGGACCAACCGTCGACCCATCTAAATGTCGAAACAAATGCCTAAAAGGAAGTTCATTGGCGTGAAGTTGATAGTTTCACTTCATAGTTTCACTATGAATTTAACCCACTATTTACAACAGTACCAGCACAACTTATAGCACACTGACGTGACGTGTTAAATTGATTCGTTGTCAAAAAATCGGTTATTGCCGTGGTTATAGATTTAGATGAACCAGACTCCGAAGAGTGGCCTAGGTAAGCAGATCCCGGCTCTTGTATAAAAGAATAATGCTCTTATTTTCCAGTTTTGCAAACGAACGTTCCTGATGCTTTTGCAATTTGAAGGTGTTATCCTTTTTCGCGTCAAAATATAAATCCTCTATGAAGTTGAATAAAAGACGCTTGTCAGTCTAATGGGTCTTTAATCTTAATACTTGTACATGTGCCTACGTTTCGCTGGCAATCATCTCCAGGTTCATCAGGGATAGTGTGGGAATTAACACAAGTCGAAACATATTGTGTGGAAGGGGCGGCAATCTTGGGGCCTTCAAGACACGCTACGAGGGGTGTGTGTGTGTGTATATCGTCATTAATTTAACATTTAAAACACTGAATTACATAAATTTGTCGCTCTCAGTCTTTGCACTTTCATTATATCAATGACATCGTATATATTTTCTCTGCTAATCATTCCAACATCTTCTAAAATGGGATTCTTCAGTACATAAATAAAAACTTGTCATCGTCAGAAATAATCTCAATAAAAATCATCCCATTTATTGAAAATGTTTCAAGGATTTTTGGCAGCAGAAAATATTAATATTTTTCAAACTATTCATAAGGGTTACTTGCCTCTATAAGACACATTGTTGCCGCACTAATGCTTCGCGATAAAAAAATAATGTATTTTTCGTTCCACCCTAACGTACAATAGTTACTTTGGTACGGGTCCATCATGCAGGAGTTCAATAAAAACTTCTAATTTTGCAAGAAAGTTTACTTTAGTACTAATTTCAGCCAGAAAAACACAAAGTAACCAGAAACAATTACGCAAAATTGTAACTGAAAATATCACTAAAATATGCCCTGGAAATGTATAAAAATGTTAAACATACACTCAAAATCAAAAAATTATAAGAGGAACACAGAAGAAGAAGCAACAGAATGATCCGTCAGTGATTTTCTATGTTATAATTTTGCGATATTTCTTTTGATTGTTTTGTGTTTTTCTGGCTTTTGGCTTTTGGTTATCGCTGCACTGAGACAGCAGTATAGTCGCAAAGGCGGGTGTCGGGACGGGAGTGCTCGGCTCTAACAATGATACGAAGCGATTGGACCGGACAAGTGCTCCGAAGTTATTACTCCATGAGGTAATACTTTAAATTATTATTATAAAGAAATATTTATTAATGGTGTGCATACATACATAATATATCATTTTTAGCTTACTTTTGGCTTTATACTTTAATATTTTTCTTTCTTTTTTCATAAATGTTAGAGTGTGCACTGCACGTTCTACACGTATGGACCGCACGCCACTGGCGGAGCAGCACGTAGCCTTTATTTCAATTGCTCCGTTTTGAGTAGAAATTTAACCGAAAGAGGCACGAACATTGATTTTAACCTCTGCTTGTGATGACACTGGAAAATGTGATGAAATTGTATGGTTGCTATCTTACCAACGCGTGTAGCTAATTGCCGAAATCGAAAAGAATTATTTTTTTTATAAAGCAATATGTGCTTCTCGACGCGGATTCCTGGTTACTCAGGCCGCTAACCGGTCGAGCTACTTGTCTTGGGCGTTGGTTGTACATACTTCAATTTGAAAGTAGAGCAGCTAAAAGGCGAATTGTATGTAGATTTTTTATATTTCAACAGGGGGCGTAGCTCAGATGGTAGAGCGCTCGCTTAGCATGCGAGAGGTACCGGGATCGATACCCGGCGCCTCCAAACATATTTTTTGAAAATTATGACTTTTGTTTTGTTATTTTTATACATAGATTACGCATTTTCTTTAAATTACATAATAATAATATATAATAACTATTAAAACAAATACATTTATTATATTTCCTTCTCAAAGGATGAACCCCCGTGCGTCCACTTTACTGTAATATTCTAAATAGCTAAAATAGCCAAATGTTCAGATATGTATGGTATAAGCAGGCTGCTTTACTTTGCACCTTACTGCATGATTGTCACTGTGAACATATATTATATTGACCCTGCCCTTAAGTTCATAGTTAATTTTATAATGTAATGGCATGTCACCACTTGAGGCGATGATAGAGGGAAGAATCAACGTGGAGAATACCCTGACATACACCAAACATGTATTATAGTTATTATTATTAATCCACAATTCTATGTAATAGAAGGAATACAGTTTCATTTCATATCATTGTACATATTTCAAACTATGTTTTATGGTTAAATTATCTCGAATGAATGTGTACTCATGAACACACATGAAAAACTAGTTCTTCTCCAAAATCTAATTGAATAACGCTAGAGGCGCCAGTGTTTGGCAATTATCGACTATTTTAGCCAATTCATGGTCGCCTAGATTAATAAACAAAATGATTTTGTTCGTTGCCTTTTTAATGAAAATTGAGGATAGATATTATGTTTGTGCGTTTATGAGTTTTTTAAACCACATTTTCATGCTATAATTTAAGGTAAAATTTTATGTATATCGTAACTGTAATCGGAAGGATGTTTTGGAATACCCATAGGTATACCCATAGAGTACACGTGAAAAACTGTTAAAATAGATTTAGTGTTTTCAACAGCGCTACCAACCGAGTACCACTAATCAATGTATGTAACATTATGTAGACATCTAGTTTTAACTCGTACTTCTCGATGCGGTTCCTGGTTACTCACGCCGCTAACTGGTCGAGCTACTGATTTTGGGCGTTGGTTGTAATTTAATTTGAAAGTAGAGCAGCTAAAGAGCGAATTGTATGTGGATTGTTTATATTTCAACAGGGGGCGTAGCTCAGATGGTAGAGCGCTCGCTTAGCATGCGAGAGGTACCGGGATCGATACCCGGCGCCTCCAGATTTTTTTGGTGGTTTAAGTTTTAATGCAGACACGATCTCGATCAAATGGAATTTGCTCCTACAGCTAAACTATTAATTTTACCAAAAAGTGTAATGGATTATGCAAAAATTCCCCTACTTTAATTTATTGTGTAACTATTTTGACGAAATTACAGAAATGGCGGCTTATTTGCAAAATCCTTGAAAAATGATTAGAGAAAACATCCAGTTCCTTTGGACCCTTTTGAACCAAAAGCTTTTCAGCTCTAAGTTTGGTAATAAAACTTCTAAATATGAACTTTCGTCCCGATACCTTTAGTAGTTTCTCCGGAATCGTGGCCACAAAAATCAGGTACACACACACACGCACACAGACATTTTTTTGTTTTTTTTTTATTTCCGCTAAAATCTCATTTTTTTTTTTCGGCACGATTACAATACTCTATCATACTGCGTATGATGAAGTGCTATATCAGGGAATTAAGCTGATCGTAATAATAGCCCGAACTTAATGTAAGAATTGGCTATATTAAGTGTGTGATTCAAGAACAGTAGATTTGAAAATGAAACTAAAGAATTACTACATGTTTTATTGCAAAATGTTACAATGTAATTCTTTGATTCTAGTATAGTTAACTGGTAACAATAATCGCATAAATACGGATGACTTACATAAGGAATTACTTTCTGGGAAACCCTGTTAATTTGCTTTGCTTAAAAACATCTTCTCTTAATGTTCCTATTATCATGTTTCTCTGTATGGAAAACATAAAACGACTTTTAACGACCTTTTAAAATTAATTAGCAATGATGAGATGCTTATCCCTCCATTACATTTCTTTTATTGCTTGTCCTGGCATCGTAATTTACAATTAACAAGTCTATCGGGAAAATATTTTAACTTTCTTTTGGTCGAAATGACAACGACGAGGCGTGTCTACAAAAAGGCTTAAACAGCAGTACGTGCGGCTGCGTTACGTCGCTGTAAAAGGAAGTAGGCCCTGTCTGTACGTGATTCCAAATCGTATTATTATTCTGCTGTGACCGGGCATTGCTTTCATATCGCAACAGAAGACAAAACGTACGTGAAAGGTCAACAGCCAAAATATGAATACTTATCTGTGATACCAATCTTCATATTCATAACACTATGTCCTCAATATTGATATCATTGATACCTAATAGCGGCAATTCATGGAAGTTCGGATACCTAGTGAAAATTGAAGAAATAATGAAACCTCTGATCAGGTGTTGCAATGAAAGGGGGAACTCCACAAACCAGCATATCGGTTTTATTTTGGTTTACTGTGGGAATATAACTTTACGCTTCGAACTTAGTTATAACATAGAGATGCGTATTTTCATGGAATCCATGGTGGGCTGTAACTTAACTAAATAGAGCATTTTTCTCTTTTCAGCGTAATATGACATGGGTCTGGAATTTGCCGAAACTAATATTTTAAATATTTGACTTATGAATATTAGATCGATATTTGCACAAGTAGGAATATGTAATGTAGTGTACTGCCAATCCGCCTGTGATAACATATATATGCAGTCTCAATATGTTAATTATGTCTCTTAAACCACAGTTCTACCCCTTTTAAGACGTTTTTTTTTTTAGTGAAGGCGTTATTTATTGTTCGAGATTACTGAAACTTTTATCTTAGATAAATAAACAGTTGACTAAGTAAAAAAAGTTCCTTTGCCAAGATAAAAATGAATTTTAATTGTTTAATGGCTTTTTTAAAAAATATAGTTCACCTATCCTAACTCACAACACAAGAATAGTTTTCTTTATCTAGATACAATTTCAGCTTAAATATTATAACTTTTCCGCTAACCGAAAATTGCCACAAATGTTAAAAATTGCTATATTTCCGCTGTCACGTGCGTGATCAGCTCATCACAGACTTTCCATAAAGTTTAACGCGAGGCGTAAACCACGGCGTAGATGCGGGCGCCGATAGAAAAAAGCATAAAAACATGGTACAGTGCACGCCGCTTATTGTAATCACATTGTTATCAATTATTGTTATCAAACGGCTATTGTTATCACTTTTGCCAAAAACGGGCCGGCCGTATATTACCACATGGGAAAAACACCGCTTATTGGAATCATCACATCAGATTATGTTATCACTTTTTCTTACGTCGGTTCTTGCGTTGAGCAACGAATATGCAAAATAATAAACGCGCGGCAAAAAACCGAGGCGGTAAAATCAAATAAGCTGTGTTTGTTTTTGTGAATCAAGCGGTCATTCGTTTTGGCACGTCAGCATATGCGCCGTAACTACCGCGGAGCATTCTAATAACATAATATGACCTCAAGTAAAGCATCAATATTTATTTTATTTTATGATTAAATATGTATGTTACATTAACTGACTGTATCAAGATTTTTTTCGATTTTTCTTTTCTTCGGCTATTATTATCAACCGGTTATTGTTATCAATAACTCCGAGTACTGGGGTGATCACATTAAACGGCGTGCACTGTATCTGATTTTTCTTTTTGTAGTTGCGATGTTTTCAGAACGAAGCATTAGACTAGTGGTGAATGAATTCTATAAAAAGTATGCTGTGATAGAATGCTGTACTAAAGTAATACAATTCCTTCCTTCACTCCTTGAAGTAGTATCCCAAATATACTTCACTCGTTGAAGGTGCTGAAGAATTTTTTTTTTTTTTTATAGATAATAGTTTATTTACCGTGTCAGCGTAATACACAATAAATTTCACATGTCACGTAATATATATACAACATTCAATTCAAAATCAAATAAAATCAAACACAATGCTATACAAAACACATGGTCCGCGAAAATTCTTCTCCCTCTGTCCTCACCGCGGGATTGGATGCGACATCTGATCTCGGGCTAACGGTATTGAGGGTTACTTTTTTTATTATTATTATTTTTCTTTATTTTATTATTATTACTTTTTTTTTTTTTTTTTTTTTTTTTTTTTTTTTAACAAGTTACTCATCTATAGTAGTGTATGTCCTTGTAACATTAGGGTTTTCACTTTCAGTTTAAATGTTATGTAGTTCAGTTCTCTTGTCTCTGTTGGTAGGTTGTTGTAAGTTTTTACTGCTTTTCCCTGAACAAATGGGGCGTAACGGATTGTTCTCGATCTTTCCGCTCTTAGATGTGTTGCATTTCTCGTTTTGTGTTCGTGTACTTGGTCCGATGTTTTGAGTATTATTTCGGTTTTAATGTTATGATTGTTGATTTTGTGCAACAATAAGAGCTTGTGCAGAGTTATTAACTGCTGTACTGTTAGTTCTTTTGTAGTAGCGTGTACCTCTTGCGTTGGTGTTGTTCTATCGAGTTTATATAGAGTGTTTAGTATTTTATTCTGCTGTCGTTGTAGTTTATTTATGTTGTATTGAGTTGTTTCGCTCCAGATGTTTATCATGTAGCTCATGTTGGAGATATATAGACAGTTGTACAGAGTTTTCTTTAGATATTCTGTGATGAAATGATTTATTTTGTGTAGTGCTGCTATGGTTTTTGCATTTTTGTTTTTAAGATTATCTATGTGCGCATTCCAGTTAAGATTTTCTTTTATTATCAGTCCCAGATATTTAACCTTTCTCGCTTGGGCAATCTGTGCTTTATTGACGATAATATTAATAGGCGTGATTGGTTTTCTACTTGAGAATAACATATATTCCGTTTTTTTCTCATTTATCGTCAGCTGGTTACTGATGAACCATTCCTCCATCTTTTTTACGTCTTTGCTTATTTTCAGTTGTAGTTGTTCCTCGGTTTTTGCGGAGTATAGGACACAGGTGTCGTCAGCGTACATGTATGCTGTTCCACTTAGGGGTAGTTCTAGAAAGTCGTTTGTATATAAAATATAAAGAGTTGGTGGAATAATTCCTCCTCGTGGTGTTCCATACTCCGCATACGCCGTTTGACTGATAGTCTTGTTTATTTTAGTATTTTGTGGGCGATCTTTTAAGTAGGTAGTTATCAGGTTTAAAAACTTTCCTTCCACTCCGTTTCTCTGTAGTTTTTCGATCAGTCGGTCTTTAGATATCGTATCGAATGCTTTTTTTAGGTCGATGAATATGCATACAGCTACTTCCTTCTTGTCTAGTCTTCTCTTAACGTCGTTTATCAGGTCCAACGCTGCTGATGTTGTTCCTGTTTTTTTTTGGAAAGCGTACTGTCTCCTATGTATCATGTTGTGTCTGTTGATGTGATTGTCCAGTCGTCTTTTTATCACATGTTCTATAATTTTGCTGAGGATCGATGTCAGGGCAATGGGACGATAATTTTCTGGTCTATCTGTTACTCCGCTTTTATGTATTGGTATGATAATGGTTTTTTTCATATATTCTGGATATATTCCCTCCTCCAAAACAGTGTTGATCAGATCAGTCAAAACTGGCGTTAATTTACCTTCATGTTCTTTTATTATGTTTGTGGTTATATTATCAAACCCCGGGGCCTTGTTGTCTTTTAATGCATCGATTATTTCTTTTATCTCTATTCCGTTTGTTGGAAGTAATTGCGCTGGTTCGTAGCTTTTATCACTTGTGTCCTGTTTTGCTTGTATTTGGCAGGTATTTCGTTGAATTATAGCAAGATTCCTTCCGATGGTTGCAAAGTAATTATTTATTTCCGTTGCAATCTCCTCCGTGTTATATGTCTCTCGCCCGTTATGTGTAATTATTTTAGTAATGGTGGTCTCGCATTTGGGGTTTCTGTTGATTTGATTATTTATGATTTTCCACAGATTGGCTTGGTTGCCTTTATTGATGCTGAGAAGTCTCTTGAAGTAGGTAGTTCTCTCGGTCTTTAATATTTCTTTTGTTTCTCTTTTACAGGTATGGTATTGTTGTGCAAGTATTTCATTGGTTCTATTTCTTTTGTGGCGATTGTATAGTTTATTTCGTTCCTTTATTTTGCTTACAATAAAATCAGTTATCCACGGACATTCGATTCTTCTTTTCACCGTTTTAGTTGTCTTGTTTGATGTTATTATATTTTCCAATATCTTGGATAGTATTTCGAAGTTGTTGACATTGGTAAAGTCATAGCCATGCATGTCTTGGTTTAATTTATTTCTATTCGTGCATCTGCTTTCATAGTACTTATAGCATCTCTTCTGTGTTGTGACTTCTCCGATTGTGGTCATGTGGCATGGTGATCTGAAATGTCGCTTGGTAATATCTTGATTTTTGGTGTGTGTTCCTTGATGTTAGTCATTACATGATCGATGATTGAGCTATTTCCATTGGCGTTCCATCTAGTGTGATGTTTTTTCGATTTTTTGCTTAATATTTGATAGCTGTTTTCTACAATTGTTTTATTGTAGTCGTTGGCAGTTTCGCTTTTGTCTATTATGTTGATGTTAAAATCTCCGAGGACTATATGTGCCTTTCTTCTGTTAAGGATGTCATTCTCCAATATCTGTTTTAGTGTATTATATTGCACATTTGGTGGTCTATATAATAGTGTTAGAGCTATATTTTGTTGATTTAAGTTTATTTTTATTACTTCTACTCCCCGGATGGATTTTTTTGTTAGCACTTTATACTCGATTTCCTTTTTTATAAACATTACGAGACCTCCACCTCGTGTTTCTCGGGAGAGGAATTCGGCGTTGTAGTTGTGGGGAATATATAAATGTTCTTCTTGTGGGTACAACCAGGTTTCCGTGAGTGCGATTATGTCGGGATTATGAATTCTTGTTGCTACTTCGACCTCGGAGAATTTGTTCCTTATACTTCGTATATTATGTAGGAGTATATTATTTACATATGTGTCTGAAATCATTGTGGAATTGCTTTCGTATTTATTTATTTATTTTATTATTTCTTTTTTTATTGTAGGTTTTCGAGATCTGGGATGTTCTTTATTTTAATCCTTTGAGACGTAGCAGTTTTCCTAAGAAATATATTTCCGTCTCTCGACCATACATATTTGTAGTTACATACATATTTGTAATTTGAAACAAAAATCTTTAAATCCACTTTTAAACTTATCTCAATTTTAATCTAACTTTCAGGTTTTTTTGTTACAAATTGTAGTTCCTCCAAAGTTTTAGTAAATAGATGTTTTACAAACAACGAAAGTTATTTTTTTATAATTTTAATAGCAACGGCAAAGTGGCAAAGTTAAAAATATCAACAAATAAATCTTACATTTGGTAATAAATATATAATCTGTGCTATATATCATTGGTAAACTGGTTTTATACTGGGGCAAGTAAAAGAACGATTTGTACGTAAGATTTTTTACATTCCAACAGGGGGCGTAGCTCAGATGGTAGAGCGCTCGCTTAGCATGCGAGAGGTACCGGGATCGATACCCGGCGCCTCCAAAGAATTCTTTTTTTTTATGGGTAAATACAACGATTAATTACCTACAATTTGACATATGAAGCAAAGATACAGAAATTTCGGTCAAAGTTATAACATTTGTTCCATAGCCGTAGTCTCTTAATACATTTCAAACTTACACAGATAGTCGATGCAAATTATTGCGATTTAGGAGTTCTTTACTATAGAACGTGAAAGGTTGACTAACTAATCGCGATAATCTATATTTTAACGTCTTTAAAAAGGATATAAACAATTTTCAGCATCAACTCACTATGTGTATTTTTGGCAGTCTATACTCAATATTGCTACTTCTTTTGAGTACTGATCTGATGACTGATATAAAAGTTTGTTAAGAATTTTAACCGGGACATAGTACCAAACTGGCCGGGACGCCGGGAGCGATGTCTCAAACCAGGACTGTCCGGTCAAACCGGGACGTATGGTAAGCCTATGTATACCCAATGTATATCTTTAATGATCCCGGTCTCAGCTCACTACATGCGGTTTTATATACGTTCTTATTATTTAATTTAAAAGTGGAGCAAGTGAAAGAACGAGTTGTGTGTCGATTTTTTTACATTCCAACAGGGGGCGTAGCTCAGATGGTAGAGCGCTCGCTTAGCATGCGAGAGGTACCGGGATCGATACCCGGCGCCTCCAAGTAATTATTTTTTAAACATACGTTGTGTTAAGTGAGATCAAGAAATCTATTTTTTATTACCCAAATTACCACACAAAATATTTTTGATTTGATTTTGATTTGGGTATATTTCAAAAGTAAATGTAAAGAGAAGATATCTGTTGGAATAGTGTATAAACCCCCCACAATGAACTATAAAAAGTTCATAGATTCTTTAGACGATACCATATCATATATACTCCCTGACACAGATATATTATGCTGTATGGGTGATTGCAATATCAATATGCTTAACACGGAGACTGTACAACACAGCTATTTCACTCGAATGATTGAAAATCATACGTTAGAGCAAATAATTCGTCAACCTACAAGACAATTAACCTTAATAGATGTAATTCTTATTAACAACACCCAATCTGTTAAAAGTACTAATGTTATGGACTGCAAATTTTCGGATCATGGTATTATAACATGTGAGCTTAACATTCCTAATGAAGGACGTATTCTTAAAATATATAACATTCATAGACTTTAAATTTTTCACGAAGAAAATTTCGATAACGACCTGTCTTCACTACCCTTACAAAAATCTTTTTTGATAATGTAATTGACGAAAAGATCAATATTTTAAATAATTGTTTGATTGAACTGTTTGATAAACATGCCCCGGAAAGAACTATTTGTGTAACAAAAAAAAATCGCGCCTTGGTTAACAGATGTTATTAAGCAGATGATGAATTTGAGAGATAAGGCTTTCGGCATATACAAAAAATCAAAAAACCTGAAGATTTTCAGTACTATACATCTTTAAGAAATACCACCAATAGTGCAATTAAAAGAAAAATGGCCGCGTGAAAACTTGCTAAGTAAAAAAACAGGTAAATCACTGGAGTGAATTAAAGAAACACAACGTAAAAGGCTCTATGCCTAGTAAACTCTCAGGTACAATCAATCACACCTAAGACTTGATCTCAATGAATATACGAATTATATGACGGATACCACCCTCAATGAAAGGTTTAGTTTTAAATCGGTTGACACAAATGACGTTAGAGAAGCGATACAGTACATGAAAAGTAACGCCTAAGGTATAGACGGCATAAACATAACTATGATAAAATTGTGTTGTCCCACGATTATACAGTATATTACGCATATTATAAATGTTCTAATAGAATCCAACACATTTCCTGAGATATGGAAAATAGCAGTTGTTAGACCACTTGCAAAATCTACCTCCCCCTTAGATTTAAATGACTTTAGACCGATCAGTATTTTACCTACGATATCTAAAATTTTCGAGAAAATATTTTATAATCAAGTTGTAAACTATGTAACGCAACACAATATATTACCTGACATACAGTCGGGCTTCAGGAAAGGATACAGTTGCGTAACTACCTTTGTAACATAACAGATGATTTAATAGACCAAACAGATAAAGGGAAACTCACATGCATTATCTTATTAGACTTCAGCAAAGCTTTCAATACAGTTAATCATTATCTTTTAGTAGCAATACTAACTTCGATAGGATTTTCTCAAAGTGCTACTTCCTTAATTCAAAATTTCCTTTTAAATAGCAAGCAGGCTGTACGGTATAATAAAGAGGACTCTGGAATAAGAATATTAACTAAAGGGGTCTAAAGGGTCTAAAGGGGTCTAACATCATAAATAGACTTGGAGAAACACTCGCTGCAATTGAACCTTAATAAGTCGTGTGCAATCATATTTGGGTCACAAAAGAACATTTGTAAATATTGTATGCCAGCTTGGGGATTGCCAGGCTTCTCAGGTCCTCGGCTAGCAATTCTTCCTTTAGAGAACACAGAGTGTCCCAAACATCCCTATAGGTTGGCTTCTGACCGGACGTCTCTTTGGTAACCAAGTGGAAGATCTTTCTGCCGGTCTTTTCGTCGGTTGCCTTGAGTGCTTGTCCGACTCTGGGATTAGACCGACGCAGCTCTGGAATATTTCCAAACTTCCCGCGGAAAACCTTGGCTATCCCTCTAGACATTTGCAAGTCCTTAGCCACACAATGTGCCAGTGCGTAGCCAGCTGGAGCAGTAAACAGGTCCCGCTGCACTTCACAGGTCACACCGAACCGACTCTTTTGACCATTAGAATGACGGGCCATGAATTCGTCGAATGTCAAATCCGGCTCTGGTTGGATTTGCCGCAGCTCCGCGTCTTCGTGATCTCCGTAGTAAGGAGCCAGTCGGTTGAAGTGAATGACTCGAGCTTTACCCCGCGGTGGCTTTTGTATCCGGTAAAGGACGTCGTTGGTAGCTTCCAGAACTTTGTATGGTCCATCCCAGGATGTTTGAAGTTTTGGTGACAGTCCCTTTCGTCTCTTAGGGTCGTAAAGCCAAACCATATCACCGGCATTGTACCTGTGGTCCTTGGCATTCACATCGTATGCGTCCTTCATCCGATTACTGGCATCTTGAATGGAAATGCGAACTTGGCTATGAATGGCATCCATTCTTCTTCGCAGTTCACTGACGTAGCCCTCCCCGGCGACATCAGTTCCTGGCGGGCAACCAAACTTCAGATCGCATGGGAGACGGAGTTCTCTTCCCATAATTATCCGTGCCGGAGAATCTCCCGTGCTTTCGTGGACGGCCGATCGATAAGCCAGAAGGAACAAATGAAGAAAGCCATCCCAGTCTCTTTGATGGTCGGAGACCACTTTGGCCAAATACCGATTAATGGTTCTATTCATGCGCTCCACCATTCCATCTGACGGCGGGTGTAACGCAGTAGTTCTTGTTTTCTTGATTCCGAGCGTCTTACAGATGTTCTGGAACAAACTGGATTCAAAATTTCGCCCTTGGTCCGAATGTAGCTCCAAAGGTACGCCAAATCGGCAAATCCATTCTTTCACCAAGGCGTCGGCAATTGTTGAGGCTTCCTGGTTTGGTAGAGCGTATGCCTCAACCCATTTGCTGAAGTAGTCCATCACGACCACGATGTACTTATTTGCTTCGGATTCGGGAAACGGGCCGGCTACGTCAATAGCAATCCTTTCAAAGGGACTTCCCACGTTGTACTGGCGCATCAAAGCCTTCTGCTTTCTCTGCGGCCCATTACTTGCCGCACATACAACGCATTTTCTGCACCAGTCCCTTACGTCTTCCTTGCTATTGACCCAGTAAAATCTTTCCCTCACCCTTCCCAGCGTCTTTGTCACTCCGAGATGTCCTCCTGACACACCAGCATGGAGTTCTTCTAGCAATTCCGCAATCCGACATTTGGGCACAACAATTTGCCTTCTTTCCTCTTTGCCGTCGTGGTCAATTATTTTCCGCCGCAGGAGTCCATCTTCCAGAATTAGGGAGTCCCATTGTGCCCAATACGACTTGATGTTATGAGGATACTTGGCAACTTCTCCCCAGGTTGGCTTCTTCTCCTCTTTCATCCAGTTTAGGACTATCTGGATATCGGGATCTTCCTCTTGGTCTTTTATAAGATCTCTATTTTGCCAAGTATCGTCGACTATGGTGGTTCGTAACAAGTCAGCGTCTTTTTCCTCTGCCCGCTGGCAAGGCTTGCAGTCCCGTGGACAGGGTCTTCTTGATAGGGCATCTGCATTTCCATGGATTCTCCCTGCTCGGTGCTCGGTGTCGAAGTCAAACTCCTGTAGCCTCTCTATCCATCTTGCCACTTGTCCCTCTGGACTTTTAAGCTGAAGGAGCCATTTTAAAGCTGCATGGTCTGTTCGTAGCAGGAACTTCCTTCCGTAGAGGTACTTGTAAAAGTGCTCCATCGCTTTCACAACAGCTAGCAACTCTCGGCGGGTGACGCAGTAGTTACGCTCTGGCTTGGACAACGTTTTACTAAAATAGCCTATGACTTTTTCTTCTTGCCCATCCTGAATTTGGGACAGCACGGCTCCTATGCCCACATTGCTATCGTCGGTGTCCAGTACAAATTTTCCTTCAGGTAGGGGATAGCTCAAGATAGGTGCGCTTATCAGAGCCCCTTTTAGGTGATCGAAAGCTTCTTGACATTCCTGAGACCACTGGAATTTTCGTTCTCCTTCGGTGAGCCTGGTTAATGGTTTTGCGATGTTGGAAATCCATTCACATAGCGTCGGTAGTATGTGCATAATCCCAAGAAGCTGCGCAGCTCATGTTTGTCATTGGGAACTGGCCAATCTTTGACAGTCTGGATCTTTGCCGTGTCAACCGCCACTCCTTGACTGGAAACAACGTGACCCAGGTACTGCACAGCTCTTTGAAATAGGTGACATTTCTTTGGGCTCAATTTCAGTGCTGAACCTCGTAGCCTCAGGAACACTTCTTCTAGATTTCGCATGTGGTCTTCAAACGATTTTCCTACTACAATATGTCGTCAAGATAGACCAGACATGTCTTCCAGGACAGTCCTCTTAAAATCGTTTCCATCAGTCGTTCGAAAGTAGCAGGAGCATTGCACAATCCAAATGGCATCACGTTAAATTGCCATAATCCAGCACCTACCGTGAAAGCTGTCTTTTCCCGATCTTCGGGGGCCAATTCAACTTGTCAGTACCCGCTCTTCAAATCCAGCGTGGAAAAGATCTTCGATCCGGCCAGGGTGTCCAAAGTGTCATCGATGCGAGGAAGAGGATAGCTGTCCTTTTTGGTCACATTATTAAGCAGCCGGTAGTCAACGCAGAATCTGGTCGAGCCGTCTTTCTTCTTTACCAGTACTACCGGTGAAGACCATGGACTGCTGGATGGTTCTATGATACCTTCCTCGACCATATTTCAATAATCTTGTCAGCCTCCTCTCTCTTAGCCAGCGGTAGCCTTCTAGCTGTCTGCCGAATGGGACGAGCATTTTCCGTATTGATTTTATGCTGGATTATATTTGTCCTCCCTTTCTTCCCAGTATCAAAAATATCTCGATACTTATGGACCAAATGTCTCAGCCTCCTTCTTTGGTCTGGCCTTAGACCGGTGCCTGACGACGATACCAGCACTTCTAATTCCTTTGGAATGGCTTCCCGGCTGGATTCCACGGCCGTAACCTGTCGCAGTATCGCTGAAACTCCAGAGCAGTGCCCTAACTCCGTGCCCTCCTTTAATAACACCGGATAGTTATTGACGTTCATTATCCTCACAGGAATACTCCTGCCAGCCCGCACAAGGGCCTTTCCGACCGCTATTCCTCGACCAACAGCCTCGTCATGCATTACGGGTTCGAACATGACTATCTCACCATCTGTGGTCTTGCCATCAATGCAGCCGTCCAAAACAATCTCGCTCCGTTCTGGTATCAGTGTCTTCTCCGGGAGTAGGAACACTTAAATTCTTTTCTCGATGTAAAACAACTTCCTCGTCATCTACCCGCAGAACTCCCCGCCTAAAGCTTAACTCGAAGCCCTTGGTGTCCATTATGTCTGTCCCGATGATCACCTCATCCTCAATCTCAGCCACTATCACAGGATGGTCAAACGTGGCTTTCCCGATGGTAAACATGACATTTGTTTCACCATGCACTTTTGCTTGATCTCCCGTTGCTGTGCGTAGACGCCATTTTGATTGCCGAACCTTAGCTGCAGATTTTATTATGTCCGGCCTTATGATTGTCTTCGTCGCACCTGTATCCAGCAGCACAGTGCGGAGGGTTCCATCCACACACGCGTCGACGAAAACACTGTTGGCATGGTGTTGCAGTGAGGAGACCTGGGCGGTATTTGCTGGGGCTTGCTGAATACAGGTCGACGTTTGCCCCCTCGCATCGACCTTTTTTTTGTTTTCCGGATTGGCGGAAGTGGGACTGACGCCTTCTGGACAGCGTCTTCTTATGTGGCCTGCCTTGCCACATTTCCAGCACTCCAACTTCCGGTCCTGGCGGCTACATTCTTTATCGATCTCCCTGACGATCCGCTTGACTGATTCTTCGAAGTCGTCCTCTCCTGGAATCACTTGTGGGACACGAGCTTACTTGTGTTCTTGGCAGCTTCGAACTCAAGGGCCCGTGTTAGTGCATCAACTAGCTTAGGTGGATCTGCTAGTAGTAAGGCTTGCTTCATTTCACCATCACGGAGTCCGTCCAAGAATGCTTGAACCGCCAAACGTTCCATGATCTTTTCCTGGGCATCTGGATATGCCAGTCGAACCAGACGTGCAATATCTGCCTCAAATTCCTGTAAGGGCTCCCCTGACTTCTGGCACCGATTTCTTAGCTGAGTGTGGTAGACATGTTCCAGGTGTGACTGGCCATAACGCGTCTCCAGGTGTCTCACCAGGTGGTCGTAGACTTCTTGCTCTTCCGGGGACATTCTTTGCAAGATAGCAGCAGCATCTCCTCTCAAAGCCAACGTAAGGGCGGTCGCCTTCTCCCTGGATGACCAACCGTTCGCTTTTGCAGCCGCTTCAAACTGACGCTGATAAACATTCCACGACGTTGAACCATCAAATTGCGGAGGTTTGAGGCGCATCACCCCAACGGATTCCGGATTGGCACTAACTTTGCTCTTGTTGTCCATTACTGAAGGTTGATAGGACAAATCCTCGAAGGTGTTGACGTCCAACGTCGTGATTTTGTTCGGAACTCCCTGGATCCTGCCTTCCATCAAAAGAATTCGCTCTTCCAGTGTAGAAGATTTTTTTAAAATTTCTTCGTGTAATTCCCTTTTTAGGTTGGCATTGTTTTCTAACATCTCTTTTTTCAACTTGGCAGAATTCTCTTCTAGCTTTTCCCTAAGCTCGCTTTTTAGACTGGTAATAAGTTCGGCGGAATTTTCTAGCAATTTAGCTTCCAGGTCGGCGGAATTTTCTAGCAATTTAGCCTCCAGGTCGGCGGAGTTTTCTAGCAATTTAGCCTCCAGGTCGGCGGAGTTTTCTAACACTTTAGCCAGGTCGGTGGAATTTTCTAGCAACTTAGCCTCCAGGTCGGTGGAATTTTCTAGCACTTTAGATAGGTCGGCGGAATTTTCTAGCAATTTAGCCTCCATCTTAGCCTCCAAACATTGCAGCATTTGGCCGATATCACTTGCACTAGCAAAAACAAAGTTGTCCGGGTCATTGCCTTCTTCCATTAATGCTTTTCGAAGCCGCTCCTGCAAGTCCGCTTTCTTCCCCGTCGTATCGCAGTCCCTTTCCTCCAGCTCCTTCTTCAGCTCACTAACCTTTAAGTCCGCTAGTTTCGCCATTTTCACGCACGCTAATTAGTCCGATTTATTTCACTTCAATTTTAATTTCACTAATGTCCAATTCACACCCCACACCTGACACCAATGTAGCGTTTTTCGTTCGTTAAGGTGTGAATTAAAACACTCGGTATATTAAAATAGTCAACTAATTTAATTAACACTATTACAGTCTTATTACCTAATTATTAAAACACGAACACTAAAAACTAACTGTCACTTAAAGCTACTATAAATTTATCTTCACTGTATTTATTTCGAACTATTTATGTCGATCAATAATCGCGCCGCGCTCCGACTGCACTCTGAATAATACTCCGGTAGCGAGCGACGGCTCGCTTATATACCCGTATCGATCCGTGCGGACCCTTCGCGAATCTTCCACACTGGCACCGAACAGTCGTTACTCGCGCTCGCCGTCCGGATAGATCTCTCTGGGATGGGCCGCCTCGAGAATAACCTCGAACTTCTGGCGCCTTCGCGGCTGTTAAGATCGTCACAATATAAAAAAAAAAAACATTTCGTTCTTAGCATCGAAGGTGTCGCCATTCCAATTTGCGGTGAAGTAAAAAATCTGGGTTTAGTCATGGGCAATTCCCTTAGATTCGAGAAACATATTCAAAAATGTATCAAAAATGCTTGTATCGGTCTAAAATGGCTTCATCCACAAGTTTGTTTAATACAAAAATCATGAAGATGCTCTGTGATACTTTAATTTTAAGTTTCTTTAATTATGCAAATGAAATATACGGGCCTTGCTTAAAATCCGATACTTCGAGAAGAATCCAACGCATCCAAAACTCATGTCTTCGCTTTATTTACGGTATTAGAAAATTTGATAGAATTTTTCACAAACTTAAAGATGCAAGCTGGATATCCATGGAGAATAGAAGAACGCTTCAAATGGGATGTTTAATACACAAAATTGTTCTTTCTAAAACGCCTTTATATCTGTACAAGAAAATCAAATTTCGAAGCGACATGCACAATATTAATATTAGGAATGAAAACTATGTAACTATCCCAAGTCACAAGTCAGCCTTCTTTCAGAGATCCTTCACTTTTACGGCACACAGAATTTATAATAACATACCGCAATTTTTAAGGGAAAAAACGACAAAATGTTCAGGAAGCTTTTAAGAGAGCATCTAATTAATGCCCAAAACGCAAGTTAAAGTTTGTTATAGAATTTAATAGCATTTTTATTTATTTTTCTTCATGGTTAAGCTGAAAAGCAACTTTATGCTGCGCCTTCGCCATCATTTGCTCTACTTTAGGTTATTTTAGGAATTTATTGTTTTACGCTGTTTTTTCCCAAAAACTTATACTGTTTATTTGTTTTTACTGTATTGAAGTTTATTTTGGAGCAAATAAAGACGATTTATTATTATTATTATATGAAATTTTTGATCCCCCAACACGTATATGGCCAGATATTGAAATAAACTGAAGAACACCTTTTTTCTATTTTCTGATAAAAATCTGTTAATAAAGTTTACCGCGATTCTGAACGTTTTTGATCGGATAATGTATGTATTACTAAACTTATCAAAATTAATATTAAATTAACTCTTTTTGAACTGGTTGTTTCAACATTATTACTGCTTTATGTGTTAATTCAAATCAAAACATTGCCATATATTCAGAGAAAATGGAATTATATTAAACACGACCAAATTACTAAAAAATATTAAATCACTTTCCGTCTTCAGTTGCAGATTTCACTATTTGGTGAGCAAAATCTTTTCTTGACCTGTGCAATCATTTAGTTGAGGGTCAGGATAATTTACATATTAAGCACAAGTTGGGAAAATGTTATCTATACTCAGTATACTCACCGTCAAAAATAAAAAAAAATCGGGTCAGTTTAAATTTCGCTTAAATTTTGATGATATTTCTACACACTCTAAGGGAATTCATCAACATTCACATGCGTTTTGAATTGTAAAAAGAGATCGTATACCGTGAGACAACATGATTTTTTAGTGGATTCACAAGATACTTGTGAATGTTCTCAAGTACGCTGTTAAAAAGCCATATAAAGTCTCAATAATTTATTTTTGAATGATCCCAATATCTCCGTTTGTAAATGATCTAAAATTTTGAGTTGCAAATTTAGCTTTTCTGTTCAAAATACTTTTTTAATCATTTACTGATCTTGGTCTCACATTTTTTTTTCTAAATAGGCATCTAATTAATGGTGTTGAGGGGTTGGTTGCTCAATGTTTTCATCATGCAACAGAACTTGCATTTGTATAATTTGACATAGTACGTATAGATTTAATAAAATGAATAACGATGACTTCAGGTTTGTTTGATGAACAAATTTCTAGATGAATGGTATTCACTATATCTAGAATATAGATGACTAATGTGAAGTTTTCTTTTCAGTCAAGCCTTTATTTTGAATATTTTGAACGATAAATTATTCATTTATTTTTTTTTCTTTTCAGGTACGTTTCGACATTACTTCCTAAACTAAGCAACGGAACAACACAGTAAGTAAATGTGTGTCTTTGAGAGTGTTATCACAAAGTTTAGAACTTTCGATCCAACGATGCTCAACTACGGAAACGTGACGATCGAACTTGCGTTTTTACTCTCTGCAGTCTCATGTTTTGGTCGTTTATCAGATTGCTGACTGCACCCCAGGCATAGATGCCATGCCAGACAGACGGGCTTGGTAATCCCGGTCACGCTTTGCCAGCCGCACTCGCATGCAAACTCTATATAAATTACGGACTTGGGCCAAGACCGGTGTAGCGTAGGGTAGGCTTGGTTTTCGGTCATGTTATTCACGAAGTTATTCTCAAAGGGGTTCACATACGTACGTGTGTTTTTGTAGCAGTATTTTTTGTTGTTATAGAATACTTATTAACTGAATATCTTAAATTTTGATAATATAAGCTACCTACAACAGTCTCCTCATACTCCATTCGGGGTTGGGTCTCCCATACACCTATTTGGGTTTAGTCGGTTGCCTCTCCCTAAATGTAACTTATGGAATATGTGAGGTATAGCTATTATAGCAGCAGTAGACTGCTCGTAGACAGCTATATGACGTAGTGGGGTTTCTGTAACCGTATTAGGTTGTTGTCTTGCAACGCTGTCGCAGATTGTAGAATTATGTTTTGACTTCACCCGCATTTACTGTCTATATAATTAATGTCTGTAATTTGTGGTACCCTATTATTGGGATCTCGATCCTGTTGGGTAGGTACCCATTTCGTAAATAGAAAAATAAATAAACTCAATTTTTATATGCTCTACTTTTAAACTTAAGAACCACATTGATTTTACACTAGAACCCCGTTATAGCATATATTCCAGTAGGCATAAGTCATTCCGTCCTTCATGGTAAACTTTAGCCTAAAATAATATTTTCCTACGACATATACACATTTGGTTTCATTACAAATAACGTGCATAGTCTCCTCATCGATATCGTTTATGGGTCGCTAGTTATTCACACTAAAAGATGGCGATTTGGGTTTTTAACAATATCTAGCTTTTTATCGGACGATTGTGAGCGTTCAATCATTTAATTCTCTACAGAAAGTATCTATACATAGTTTAAGTACGAGTTGGTATTTCCAATTTATAAGTCTGGAGAAGCGTCAAAAGCGCGTGTGGCAAACCCTTCCGCTACCCGTCTTTCAAAACATGATAGAACATCATGTTTCCTTATAAGAAATAATAGCATGAAGTTAAAACAACCATTGCCGAGACATATCCATCAGAAGGTAACTTGTCTCTGTTTCTATGAGTGTATTCAAATGTACGATAGTAAAGTACACTAGTTTTGGAGAAATCTCCTAGAAAATAAGGAAGGTATTTATATAAATCACCCTTTTCTTCTGAAGACCTTATGTGACCTGGGACCCAATTCTCGTCATCTTTTTGAAGCGAATGCGTGACTTTTCGAATGGGGTAGGGATATCACCGGTTGCCCTCTGGTTCGTATCTAGGTTGGTGCTAAGAATAATAACGCACGCGCCACGCCCATACTTTTCAATCAAATGTATGGGAACGTATGGGCGTGGCGCCTGTGTTATTGTTCTTAGCAACAAGCAAACTTACTCATAGATACGGGCAACCGGTGATATCCCTACTCCATTCGAAAAGTCACGCATTCGCTTTAAAAAGATGACGAGAATTAGGTCCCCCTGGTCTACGGAAAGGGGGTTTATGTGGTGATCTGCTGTGTTGTTGTCACTTTGGGTGACGAATGTTGACCCCCCCCCCCCCCCCCCCCGCCAATGTGTCTACTATGTTAAAGATTTTGAATACGCACGTTCTAAGTATTTTTTTTTTCATATTTATACGTAAGGTACAAGTGTAGTCAGTAGTGATGTGTCTCGAAGACGCATTATAATTTGTCAACGATGTGTATTTCGGCAAATTAGAAAAATTAGAAAGGTTGAATTTAATATAAATATTATTTCCTATAAGAATAGATTATTTATTATTTTATAAATTATCATTTGGTTCGTATTTTATAAGAAACTTCATTTCTCTAATTTATTTTACTACGTAAGATAAAATAGCTAAAATAATTTTTTTACATTGTGTGTTTTTTACATTTTTATTGTGTGTACTCTAACTTCAAATACAAATAACTCGGCCGTTAAGAAAGCTACCAAGCTGGGTTTGAGTTCGTTAGAAAGAGGGGAGTTTTCTCTATCTGAATCACCCAACAAACCTCAAAATTGACCTCTTGACACGTAAACCCTTTTTTCGTAGACCAGGTCACATATATCGATTACCGACCATAGATGACTATAGATTTATTGTTTTTTTATTGTTATGCGACTAAACATTTTAGAGACGTGGATTGTGATTCCCTGTATTCCTGTGTTCCCTGTATTCCTACTCAAATGAGTTTTCTAGAGACCACTAGATTCTTGGGCGTAAGTCTGGATCGTTCCCTTAGAATTTAGATGGTCTTTCCATGTGGGTCAGCTACTCACACGATTAGGCAGAGCACACTACGAGGTTCCCAGTTGCGCGGAAGCTGGGTGAAGCTTCTGTTGTCACTGTGTATCATGCGTATTTTGAAAGTTTGATGCGATATTTATATGCTGATTTGATATTTAAGCTTCAGAAGAGAACCATAGATCTTTGTTCGGGTTAGACAGAGGGGTAGCTGCAGGCAACTTTTTTAAAAGTTTTTGCAGATTTTCTCAGTTTCTAATTTGTTTATTTTTTGGATTCATGTGTAATGGTTTTTAAGATTCGTGCCGGGTTTTGTTTTGTGGTCCTCTACTTTTGCACACAACGCGCGCTGCCGGTGATTTGCGGTTACTTTTGCCCAGGTGCGCAAAGTTCCTTCACTCGTTACTACCTATTTACTGGGATTAAAATATTTAAGAATCTGCCAAATCTTCTGAAGGAGTTAAACAGTGGTGTTCCATTCAGGAAGGGTCTGCGTGAGCTACTTTTAGAGTATAATATTACTCCACGAGTATTTTGACAAGCGGGTATAGCTCACGATAGTGCCATCTTGCCATTGATGCTCTAGGCTGCTTCAACCGTAATGGTATTGAACCGGCTTGAAAATGTTGTAAATTTTGCGGAAGCACAGTTGATGTTTTCGATATATGTTCTTCAAAAGAAAAAGTGTTTTATGTAAATACCTCCGTTGTTTTTTATGGGATTATCCATTTTTTTTTTTAAGTTAGTGCCGCACAACCACTGCTCTACTTTTTTGCTTCGAAAATGTGACACTTGTTCCCTGTTATCACTTTCAGAACGAGCTCACAAACATAAAAAAGGTTTTCATTATTCAATAATTTTTTTATCAATTTATGTATAAAGTATAAGCTAACAATTTACTAGATAAGAGAATGAAATGACATTTGTTTTGACTACAGTATCCTTGACGAAGCTTTTTTTATTTGGCGAGAACGCACACTAAAAATTGCGAATATGTTGGCGCATCATGGGTGTGCTGATTAATGGTCTCACTCGCCTCACGTAATTAATTTAATTAAATTAGTTAGATAACGTCCAGGTGGATGATGGAGTGCGCTATGATCCCACCGTCTCTCGATTTTTTGGGTTAATTGAGGTTTTAGCGAAGAGCAAGCCTTTCGCTTGTTGCCAAGTCACGCTTTTACTCGGAATATTGCTTTCTATAGAGCGGAGTGGGAAGTAAATTTACGAGAGGTTAGCGTAGCTCTAATTATCTAATTGCACTAAGCTAAGTAATTGGTGTGTTGTTATTGTGTTAATTCGTAAAAATATTTATTTTTATTTTTTAATATGTTAATATGCTAATAATGTTATAACGAAACTACGATTCATATGCATAATGTACATAAATTATAAATGTAAAATAGGATTATACTGTTATTAAAGTTAAAAGTTAAAGATAAAAATTTACTCATCAATCGAAGAGACCTTAGTTTTGACGAATATTCAGCCAAATAACATGATTCTCGGAAAATAAATTTATTAAATAGACATCTTGCGAAACTAATTTCGTCTTCCGTCACAAATAGCAAATTTGATAAAATTTCAGAAATAATCATTTACCTACGACATATGCACACTTTAACATACTGGCAAAATAATAAATAATTATAATAAATAGGATAAAATAATTAGTAGAGCGCTGACAGAAATAAACTACATCCTGTGTTTCCCAATATCTGAGAGAGATATACTACGTTTTCAGCGCTCTAGTAATAGAGACTCGACCATACAATAGTAGCAGTACGTGAAGAACACACATGTTAAAACAGGATATGTACTATGCGCGACAAAAAAAAAGTCGTACACCACATATGCAACCCAATATACTGAACATATTTTTGTTAGCTGTATAAATAATTCTTTTATTATCTATACACTGTGATTCATTAATCTGAAGTACGAAATATGCATCAACTGTCAAGTTTACAAAACAAGCCAGTATTACATTATGTAAAAATTAGCTGTACGACTTTGTTTTTGGCGGGCATAGTACATAATGTTACGTGAATATTACATACATTGATTAATGGTACTCGGTTGGTAGCGCTGTTGAAAACACTAAACTAAATCTATTTTGACCACAGACCACAGAGATGAATAGATGAATAGAGTCATAATAGACAGTCTGCGCATTCCACAGCGCAGTATCAGAATGAGGGCTGACATGTTGAAGGACCAGTAACATTTGTGGTAAAAATCAGTCCGCAAAGTTGTTATACTGCGACACTGTTATTAAATAGCGTGTATTAGCGCGTGCGTAAACCAGCTCTAAAAAATTAGACGCGATAATTAAAAAATTAGTATATTGAACAGGTTATTACAAAATTGTATATGGAAAGAGTGTCAATGCATATGGCTTGCAGAATACACAATACCTAATGCTAATATGTGTGCTTACAGTTGTATTAGTTCTGTGCCTTTGCCAAAACGCATAGAAAATATCACGTCTATACTGCAGAAGTATTGAAGAAGTTTGTTTTGCAAGCAGATGAAAATGGATCAATTAAATGCACTAATATTCACAAGTAAATTAATTCATCCTTAATTCTTCTAAATATTGTGAAAGGAAAATCACTATATTTCTACGGAATTTATTTAAAGGTATGATAGACTTTGCATAATAATATACCTCAGAAAATTTAGAAAACATCGGTAAATATAAATTACATTAAATGCTTATTTTAGTATTATAACAAATTTAATGAAATTTGTTAGGTTAGAAAATGCTTGTTTACATCGTCGGCGCATGCTCCAGGGTGGAACTTTTCAGAATCCCAAAACATTATGCACTAAACTCGATTTTTCTCGAGTTTTGACCGATATTACTGGCGCGGTTGATGTATTGCGTAAATTAATTGGTTTTTGGCCAATAAGTTATTTTTTTCACGTGTACTCTATGGGTACATCCTGATTATTCGAAAACATCCTTCCGATTACAGTAATACCAAATTCAAATTTTACTGAAAACTGTAGCATGAAAATGTGGTTTAAACCAGGGAACAATCAGAATGACATCATAAACACACAATAGCACACAGTGAAGTGCAAAGTGAAGCAGCCTGTTTATACAATATCTAAATATTTGGCTATTTAGAATAACACAGTAATGTGGATGCACCGGGGTTCATCCTTTGAGAAGGAAATATAATCCATTTATTTGTTTTAATATTTGTCATATATTATTATATACAGGTGCGCCAACTTAAAGTTGATTCGATGTGTGTGCAGAACCAGAACAAGGACGACATTCGGCGGAAGCGAGAGGCACTGTCCGCTCGGCATCAACACACGAATGATCCCCTCCACAAAAACTATCCCGTGTCCACTGCCAATGTTTACATTTTTCCGAACGAGTTCTGAGTGGTCGGGCTGTATGTACTATATTAATTTAAAGAAAGTACGTAATCTATGTACAAAAGTAACAAAACAAATGTCATAATTTAAAAAAAAAAATAAGATTGGAGGCGCCGGGTATCGATCCCGGTACCTCTCGCATGCTAAGCGAGCGCTCTACCATCTGAGCTACGCCCCCTGTTCTGGAAAACAAACCTGAAGCTATTGTCCAGCCGAAAGTTGTTCTACTTAAATACTACTTAAATAAAAACTGGTTTGTTATGCAGTATATATAATTTACGCATACGCAACGCTTACCGATACAAATATCACAAATAATAGGTTTAAGACGGTTTCCATTGCTGATCTAATATAATTGCTGTTACTCAACTCGACGGTAACAAAAGGCGACGAACGCTGGATTAAAATTCCTAAACAATTACGAGGTCTCTCTCATTGCTTTCTATCCTTGGACAATGGAGGCATGGTGAGTCATAGTTCATGAGCGATGCAGCAACTTTTCTTACCGCGTACTTGCAAGCAAACCTGCACTTTCGGCAATGCATTGTTGTTGCTGTTTGGCTTAACTGTCAGCGTATGTGCAGTCACTCGGCTCGCTGCGCTTCAAACGTAAAAAAGGTTCGACATTGTTTAAAAACCGCGTTATGCATAATTGAACTTTTTTCCTTTTTTTACAATGTCAATTAAAAAGATATTACGGTCGACGTTTCCGTCTTTACGTTGTTTATCATTGCCTATAAATAACCAAAGCAAAGCCAGTGAAACTGATAAAACCGCTAGATATGTAATATAACGGCGAATATGTCTAGTTGACTGGGAATGTCAACGTATCGTTTATGTACATCAAGTAAAGTTAAGGAACGCAGAATACAAATTGCGCTAGTTTTGTTTTCTACATAACTACATAAGTAATCGAAAATTAGACATTTTTAAAAGACACACCACTTTTAAAGTGGTCTAACACAGATTTTTTTTTTATTTTGCCACATGTCTGTGTTGGTATAGTGAGAAAATACGCACATGAGTTATCTCTTCATAGCTATATACAGGATGTTTCAGAAATAACGGCTAACCTTCAAGGAGCATATCCGCCAAGGGCAGAGAAGCAATCTTGATCAAATAACCTATAGGATATTTCACACTTTTAAGTAGCAACAAAATTGTATTGAAGAAATCGTCTAAGGCCTGTCCTGGTGCATAGCCGTGCGCGCATGACTGAAATACCATTGCAAACAACCACGGCAAGCAACAAAAATTTACGAACATTTATCATTTGAAACATAGAGAGATTAGTACGTACCTAATCCAGATGTGATGCAGATTTACAAACATTGTGATTGCAAAGCGAAATCCGCTTATTGTTAATAAACCAACAAACAGCTGATCACTCTTGTACGTGACCTACGAATGTAGGTCATTGTCGCTCTGAGCGAAAAAGGCCGGAGTGGAACGAGCCCGATATGTTGGCGGCGGCATTGATTTGTCGCCAGTTGCAACACAACTGTGGCGGAGTGTAGTCCAGTTTCTTGCTCTGAACAGGGACGGCCTCCGGTCTCCCTTTATTAATTTTTTAAGAATGCGTTAAGTTAGACCATACGTTATTTGACAAAATATGCTTATTACGGCCTTGGGCATATGCTCCTTGAAGGTTCGCCGTTGTTTGTGAAACACCCTGTATTTTAAGGGGTAAACATTCATTTGTTTCTATTTAGTGAATTTACTGATGTCACTTTTTGAACAAAATTCACAATATGTAAATAAAAAATTGAACTTTTTGATAACCGTAAAAAAATTACTAACGCGCCGTGACAGAATATTATAAGTTGACAAAAATGGAGAAACCAGTGATTGCTCTGTGAAATCGTGTATATTGATTGTCAAACGCAAGACGAAAATTTCCTGTCACACGTTTTAATTATTTGTTGGGTAGAAAGCACGTTTATTTGTGTCAAACACTTTATGTTTTTAATTAACATTTATAATTTGTATATTATTCGGGACGAGGTTTATTTTATCAAATAATTATTGTATTGTGTGAATGAAATATGTTTTGATCCAAACGAATAAACTCAAAAGCATATTATGATCCTTAAAAGCAAACTATCATAACTAACTAACAAATTTAAATGTAGTTAGTTACTATGTATTCGTTGCATGGGTCGATATCAAATATATTTAACTCTTATAAAAAGTTATTAAAAAGCCAAGTTTCTGAGGTAACTTACTATTTTCAGCTTAAAACGGTGGCGAAAAAGGTGGTGAAACATCATACGTAAGTCATACCTGCTAGGTACCATCACATAGTTCGTCAAAAAAATAATTTTGTTTAGTTTAAAATGTTCTTTCAGGTCATCACTAAAGGTAGTTAAAGAGAACTGAAAGTTGGTGATACTGGTGCGTATTTTGGAGACGGCAAGGTGTATCATTAAACAGCGTTAGAGATATATCATTATATTAATGCAAATAGCTTACCCTATGTATCTGGAACAATGAAATATAGAATTAGCACTTTTGGGATTGTTACACTTGGAACACCAGAATAGAAATGCACTTACACACGATTCGGGTAGGGTTGCCAGATTTTACTTCTCATAACATAGTACTGTAATACTACACCCACGTGCCAAAATATCGGCCTACCTACAATGTATGTCAACTTTAAGGTTAAATATCCTCTGAATCAATTGCTCAATTTCTTTTGATTGTTTTGTATTAATTTATCGATACAAGTCATTTTCGCTTTTGGTAGAGAAGCCACAATAAGAACAGCAATAACATGGCGCGAACTGGTTAAAAAACGTAGAAAATAAAATACGTCAATTACTGACGTTTCTTGCAATACTAACCTAATGGGAAGAAAAATATTGTCAAGAAAACATTATTTTATTGTAAAAGAAGTGGGGATGTTAACAGTAATTCTAAGCTTATAATTCTATTCTTATAATTGTTTTATTATTCTATTAAGGCCTATGACATCTATTAGGGAAAATTGTTATAGCTAGGAAAAGAAGTAGCCAACACTACCAAAGTCTAACCTATCGTGACACCTATCAAATGTCATTAGATGTCATAGGCCTCAATAGCTCAGTTGGATAGAAGGTCCCTGGTTCAAATCCAGGTTGTGGCTGTAATTTTTAATTGAATTAAATTTTGCATCCCGCCTGTATATCTCCTGTATACATTGATTATTTTCATCATTTCGGTAAGTCCGTATTATATGGTATGCTCGTATATGCATTCCTAGTTATATCTTTAATTAAATTAAGGTTAACATTTTGTGGGATGTTGTCCCATCCTTGTCACCGCCTTTTGTTGCTCTGGAATGCATCTACCACCAGAAACGCTGATTCGAGCTTTTGGCTTAGACTCGTCCCATAGAGATGATCAATGGAATTCATGTCGGGGCTGTACGCTAGCCAGTCCATAACCGGGATACCAACTTCCACCTCATCAATACTTTTAATTTTCCAGAGCTCACTTACTACTCTCGGTACATTTTTAGTCACTTTCGCGTTATGTCATTGCTGTTCGTATCGTAACTTCTTTAATAAGAGAGATAGTCATGTGATGTGATTTCTGATGTGATTAAAATCACAATGTTTAGAAAATATCGAGCTTTGGATTCATGTGGTTGTATCAGATACAAACTACAGGACGCTAAGAAAACATACCTCAAATCTTACACCCTGTATATGCTCTGAAAACTCAAAACTGAAATGTCTATTACCCAGCGCTGAAATTTCTACTACCCAGGAAATATCAAGTAATAAACGAAAAAATCTTAAATATTGGACAATTTATTTAAAGTTAATATACATTTTAGGTCGACTGATTTATTTTTGCACTCGAATGTAGTTTTAATATACGAGATTATAAATATATTTGTTGTGTTTTCATTTTATAAAGGTGTTTCAAAAGGTAAAAGCTGCTGAACCTTGTTATTATGTATTATTTTTTTTTTTTTCAGAAATGTTAGTAAGCTATTACTCAATTATGAACTGTTCTTGCTTATTTATTTTGTTGTTATTTCTAAGAAATATACAGTAAGCACGCAATGTATGGACACATGAAAAAATCTCGGAAACTAACAGTTTAAACACTCATTTCTAACACATTCAATTCTCTTCTTCAATTATTTTTTCGAAAACCTTTCGCGGAATCAGAAAATTTAGCCAAATGTATTCCCTAACAACTGAATTTATAAAGGAAAGTGATTTTTATGGGTAATCTTTAACAACATTGATTGATAATCCCAAAATAAAGGAGTTTCGTTTTTGTAAATTTTCCAATGATGACTCATTCTTTTGTATTCTTTTTTTTTTCAATTGTCGGTATAAGAAGTTTTTATCATACTACCTACATTGAATTAAAACGTAGTCTCAAAATTACCAAGGTAATATGCAAAATACAACATAGGTTAAGGCCTAAAAAAGTGCCCTTCAATTCTCATGAGATTTTGGTAACTCTATATAATGTATGAGATTCGTTTCAAATATATGAGACTCATCAAATATATGAGATCTGGCAATCTTGATCCTGAATTCGTGCCCAGTACACATTGATCTATTCAAGGTTATTATATGATTATATTATTATATGTACTACACATCATATTATGATAATCTTCAAGCAAACTCCATTTTTAATATTGTCAAATTAGCAAAAGGACGCGCAAACTGATATCTATTCCTATACGTCACGTCATACTTTTGTTAATATTTGTTTTATTAATTTAATCAATTATTACAAAGTCGCCTTGAAATACAAACTTGTAATGATGGTTCTGTGCAAATCATTATCCTAGAAAAATCGATCTTTGAACAAAAACCTCGGTGCACAAACTTCAAGGACGCTAGTAGAATTTTAAACCTGTACAAATGGTAGGCACTCACCACAGCAGCAACGACGGATGCGAATCATTTCAATTTGCTCGCCGTGCTATTCCACGTAATTCATTCCTCTCCAAGCCGTCTATGGTAGTTCCAGTTAGAAGAGAACAACATTTATGACGGACAATAAAACATTTACCGCTCGCCTTAAAACTGTTTTGTTATCATGTTGAGATAACCGGCGACCGCCTAAGGTACCGTTCCGACACCAGAGTTATTAATTAACAGTAACAAAAGTTAATTGCGCCATTTCAGTATGTACAGACGACTATGGACTAATTATAATCTGACCGTGGAGGCTAGAGCTGGGGACGTTCCTAAAAGCAAGCAGTTTTTAATTGCAGCCTGCCCGGTTAGTGCGCCAGATAAATATGAAATAATCCATTCGCCATTTTTCTCTTTTAATTGGAATCTAACGTTGAACGGGATTTTTAATGGGATTTTTAAATTGAAAGAGAAACTGATTAGTTTTGTTGTTCAGGATTTGGAGAGAACTTGTTGATGATAATAAGTAATAACTGTTTGGTGTCTGTTTAGAAATCTTTACCGAGATCCAACGCAACTAACTGTATCTCACCATTCAAATTTGTAGTCCGGGATTACTTGCATAATGCAGATTTACAATAAAAAACGCCTCCAAACTATACACTGAAATTTTTCGCTCTCGTCCGCGAGCGAACTTTTCATGTGAGACGTGATTTGAATAAGTTGTCCACCCAACTATTTCTTCTACACCTAGAATTATCACATTCTTTATCACATGATGATTTTGACCGCCTTGACCGAATTTCCGCAGCTCAAGCTACCCTTACTACCGAAACCCACAAACGGAAATTCATACATTTCAATAAATTAAAATCAATAAAAATAAAAAAATAAAATAAATCAATAAATCATACAACATAAATTCAACCATCCCTGAAACATACCGTTGCCAACCACTCCAAACATGTCCTAACCCCAGACGAAGAATCTCTTGTCGAAAGGTTTTAATTACGCCCTTACTCCAAAACATATTCCCGTTGAAACCATCATTTCCTCAGTAGAATCCTCTATCTTTAAACTTCCACCCAATATTGCCGATCCCATACGTCACGAAACCACGAAAATCCTTAAACATTCCAAACCCCAAGTCCAAATTACTCCAAGTCCGAACTAACCGCTCTCAAATCCCTAAATTCCAACATCGTCATCCTTAAAGCTGACAAAGGTAACACCACTGTCATCCTTGACACCCAATCCTATGAGGAGAAAATGAATTTTCTGCCGAACCACCCGCCATACCGTATCCTTAGTCGTGACCCTAATTCCCGCCTATCCCGCCAAATTACTGACCTCATCAAACACTCTTCCATCCCAAAAGACACACAACAAGCCCTAATTCCGAGAGACTCCCTACCTCCTAGACTGTATGGTTTACCTAAGATCCACAAACCTAATATTCCGCTACGTCCTATAGTCAGTTCGATTGCCAGTCCTACCTATGCTATTTCCAAGTATCTTGCCAACATCCTACACAAATATACCGGTAACATGGACTCCTTGATCCTCAATTGCCATCATTTTGAGCAAAGAATCCAAAACCTGTCCCTTGATCGTCAAGACCTCCTGGGACCCTATTCTCGTCATCTTTTTGAAGCGAATGCGTGACTTTGCGAATGGAGTAGGGATATCACCGGTTGCCCTCTGGTTCGTATCTAGGTTGTTGCTAAGAACAATAACGCACGCGCCACGCCCATACATTTCAATCAAACGTATGGGAAAGTATGGGCGTGGCGCGTGTGTTATTGTTCTTAGCAACAAGCAAACTTGCTCATAGATACGGGCAACCGGTGATATCCCTACTCCATTCGCAAAGTCACGCATTCGCTTCAAAAAGATGACGAGAATAGGGTCCCTGGGGCCCTATACCCAACCGATAACACACCTCATCAGCATCACGACCGACGTCCCAATTGCACCAGCTTTTCTTCCTTACGTCCAGGGTACTCCAGATCGTATTCGATGCATCCTCCGCAAGTACAACATAAAACCGATATTTAAACCTCTTTCCAAACTATCGGACTTACGTCCTTCTTTCTACAAAGGATAAAATCCCTCCTCTTGTTTCTCCTGGTGGATTCCATGTGCTTGTGAAAGTGTCTATATTGGTGAGACGAAGCGATCAGTTAGCGTTCGAGTATATGAACACGACCGCTGCAGTAGATTACGACCGCTGCAGTAGATTGCTACAAATCGCTGGTTCAGCTCTCGCTGTACACATCACGGGAGATGAGATCCTGTTTACACATACCAAAATCCTCGCCCGTGAATCGCATTACTACCCTAGAAGGATCCGTGAATCAATAGAAATCCTGAAACCCCTCCAATATCAGTAGAGATCCTGGAAATCAGTCCTGTCCCAACCGCATCTGCCTGGTGGCCCACTACCTGTTACTCTACCCCTTCCACTTTGTTACCCCTATTCAAAACACCATCTGGTGACACCACTCCACTCATATATTGGATAGATACTGTCGTCCCAACAGACGACAGTATCTTCTTAGCACTTGATGTGATAACTTAGTCCTGAAGATGCAACAGAGCGCGAAATGTTGACTGCTTCAAAGTCCTCAACGCGGTTTCCACCCGGAATTCAATATATTATTGACTCAGACCGCGGTAGTCTACAATCAAGATATACACCGAGCGCCAATTCAATTATTTCAGATCTTCTCTTTTGTCACTGCGTTATAGCGTCACAATTTTTTTCTTAAATGCAACCCTATGTTTTTCTTACCGATTTTGGATCTTGCAATTTTCTTTAACTGTCTCATTGTCTTTTGCTATCAGAAACATTTTTTGGGCTTACATAGGTCAGTTTCCAGAATATTCAGCATATTGCTAACTCTGGGGAACAAAATTTACGAAAAATTAGTATGTGAATGATATTATTAAACCAGGTCGAGACAAATATGTGCAAAACTAACCACGGATTTAATCGTGGATTAATTTTGTGAATGAAATGTGAAATATGTTTTCTCGATAGGTTTTGTTTGCACTAACGGTGAAAAATCCAGACTGAAAATTTTCCTCATGTGAGTTTTTTTTTTCGTTCGCTTCACCACAATAATTGCTAATATCTTACGGCAGCGGCTGCCGTGACCGGAAGGACGGCCGGTGACGGTTGCGGAGCACTGCGTTAAGTGACAACAATAAGTGTTTGCCGAACAATTGAAGGTTCCAAATGTCTCCCATCATACCTCTGATCTAACTTGTCCTTCAGCTGCTTTTTTGTTTGTTTTAATCTACTTGCGTCTCTTTCCAAATCGCGTCCACACGTTCTGGACATAGTTCTGCATCGCCTTTTTGAGAATTTTTAGCAACTAACTCATACTTTTACTTCTTATATTGTTTACAAATTTATTGGTGGCCATCCAATGGCTCTCTGTATAAATGCTACCATTAATATAAACATTTTGGCCATAATTTTCATTGACCATCTGTATAATCAGTGAGTCACCGAGTTCGGAGCCGCGCGCCGTAAAGTAGCCAACGTAGGTTGTAATAACACGAAAATTGGACGTTAAAATTACACCACGGATGGATTTACGTTGAGGGAAATTGCAGTTTAGCGGCTCTCTATAAGAAATTACGGACGAGAGGAGGTACTGAATGAACCGTGGGAGGAAGACTTTAAAAGCATGCAGGAGACAAATGGGTGATTATATTTCGAACAATAACCAGAGAAAACTGCTAAAAGCGTTTCTTGGACGATGCTAATAATGGAGGAGCATAAAATTAGGTCAAAGGTCAAACTTCGCGTTAAATTGTATATCTCTCGGACTACAATAATATAATGTGAAAATCACTAAAAAGGGCCTAATAAAACATCTATTATTTGGGTGTCAAATACGATGTTTTATCTACTACTCATAAATTACATATAATATAAAGTATTTTAATGTGTTTGTCAATGGTGGTGGCGCAATTGTCAAACACGCAGGTGTTGACGATAGTATTGTAGAATAAAGACAGTTGCGTTGAATAATGAAGCCTTTCTCGAAGGGAACTGTCATTATTACACAACGCTACTGCCATCATAATCATCGGTGTGTATTATGTTAAGAATTATGTTGTTATAGATACGTATGCAATACGTATCTATATCTTATATAATATAATACAATATAATACCAGATTCTTCCCCCGTTCGATGGACATGGCACGGACTTTTGGGATGAATATAAGACGATTTAATCCAACTTATCTGTATGCAATTCTTTCCATTTGTTCGTTATACTTCTTGAAAGTTCACGTTTTAAAAGCAATTTTGTTTTGTTGTAACTAAGGCGCTCATGAACTGATTTTGTTCATACATAAGCTGCGTTCGGATTACACCGTTACACTTTGTACACCCAATAACAAGTAAGTGTCATTTGGACGGTGTACCCCAGTGTACCCGGTGTCAATGGAGTGCAATGATATCGGATCTTATCATTGTAAACAAACATTGGTGCCATCACTGCCATCTGACTTAATGAACTTATACTTTTTACGGCAAGTAATTTGATGCGAATAATCTAAAAGAATACAGAATTTTGATGATGACAAAGGTGTTGACAGAATAGATTCTAATCATTATTGACATAATAACATAATAATAATTATACCTACAAATACACCTACATCTTTAATATTTATAAGTAGTTTTGTTTATAATGTAACCACATTTTTTTACATTGTTTATGTATATCTTGCATGTATTATTTTTTTCGGTAAGCTTTATAATAGTTTTGATGTATTGATGCCGTACAGATCCTATGTTAGGGAAAGACGTTGTAGGTCAAAAATGCTTAGGTACTTCGCCAAAACAAAGTTTAAATCTATTACGTCACATGACACCTATGCTTTGCACTACTGGTATATAAAATGACATGACTCAATATCATCGCAAAAGATATGTTTTAAATTCCTTATTTGTTGTTCCCAATATGAACCAAATCATTTCAGAAGCACTTTGGTTATAACAAAGTCGTTTTTGCAAACAGAGCTTCTAAGCAGTAGCAACGAAATAAAAAAAAATGTATATAGATAAGCTGGGGTAAATTTTCTTATATTCATCCCAAGAATCTGTAGTTAAACCCTCTCCATTGAATTACAGGACACCCGTATAAAGTCGTACATAAATAAGATTTCAGGTGAATAATGAATAATGCTTATTTTTCGAAAATTACTAATGTTTTTACTTATTTGTTGTTAACAAAGTAGTAAAAGTTTGTAAAAATTTATATGAATGCAATATTGCAATATTTATTTCAAATATTTCATATAAATTTTGATTTTAATATCAATGTTTCAACAGGTTGTAGACTTATGCGGTCTGAGTCAGTGGCATCGATTTCCGGTTCGATACGTAGTCCTGAAGATACCCTTTGTTACAGAGTGCGAAACGCCGACTATTTCAAAGTCAACAACGCGCTCTCCACCCGGAAATCAATATGTCCATAATCAAATATGTTAACTGGCCGCCAAGTGCTTGTGCAATTATTTTGGCGATAGTAAAAGTTTGTACAAATTTATATCAAACAGAAATATGTTAACTGGCCACCAAGATCTTGTGTAATTATTTTGGCGATATTTTGGCCCTAATTCAAAATCTGAGTTTGATCTTTATAGCCGTAGCCGAATATATCAAATATCTTGTTCCCATTGGCTTTTAGACCAATAGTATAGCAATATGTCAAAGTAAATCATAACATTTACTAAAAATTTTCGTTCATCATATTTTTATTGAAATACAAATTACGCGGTCCGACGATTAAATTGGGAGCGCATGTGATGTGTGCTTTCCAGAACTGCCATGCAAATTTTGGATTTTCATTTTTGCCACAAAATAAACATCTTTTATTTCCAACTTTTGCCCAACCTTTTAGCGGTCCAGTGCCTATTGAGGAACCTGCCATAACTCGTAAACCATCAAAGAGCAAACAATTATATATAAGTGGTAAAACAACATTCCCGTGTGAAGAATAGTCCTATGTTACTTAAAAAAAGCTTCACTTGTCTGAAAGAGCGTGTTTATTACTGTTGAGAAATATTTTCTTTGGACTATTTTCTTTTATATCCATGTTTATTTCTTGTCATTACGTTTTGTGTAACATGCAGAGGAAACTGGAGGATCCTGGAACTTGGTTGTGGTGCCAGCGGCGCGTTATGCCATCAAGGGGTCCTCGGCAATTTTGAATACGGGGGCCCCATATACAATGTTGAATTAAGAAGAAATACTTTTTTATACAAAATAATATATACTAATCACACTGATTAACTTTTCGGAACAATCAACAAAAATCATAAATAATATTTCAATAATATTTCATATATTTAATAATATTTCATATAAGTAGCTAATTATTTAAAGTAACAACAATTTATTCTTAAGAATTGCAAAATAACTAATAATTAGTTTAACAATTTAAAAATCAAAATACGTAGCAAGTAAAATAGATTATCGTCATAAATAAAGGGTAGTCATAACAAATAAATATATTTTTAATATTTTAAATATTTCAAAAACTCCGATAATTCATTCTTAAATACGCCATCATCAATAATAATAATAATAATAATAATATATACATATGTCCTCTGAATATGTACTTATTAAATCTGTGGTGCAGTTTTATAGTTTTTTGAAATGTTATTTTTGATGGGTGGCCCTTTTAATAAAATGTAATTTCCTATTTTTTTTTTTCTAACATTACGTAAGATTCTGATTCCATATAATAAAAAAACAATTATTACGAATGCTTTCTGCTGTATCACTTTTTACAAGAAGACATGTAATGTGCCAATATCTGGTCCTCAAAGTTTAGAAGAAAGTAACTAAATAAAAGGTTTTGGAAACGACTTACACTAGAAAAGTCAATGACTTGAATATACAGGGTTAATATATTTGTAAGAAGCAGACCAAAATATATTATTCTAATATAGCGTCCTATATATTTTTCCTGTTTTTTGACTCTTTTGACTTACAAATTGGTCTGTTTCATTTCTTAGCATTTCAAATTTGTAGCTTAAGCAATTTACTAAACTTTTATTGGAATCTTTGTCTTGTCAACTTTTTAGAAAGAAATATCTTGAGTGGTTACGTTTCTTTTTATTCACACTGTGTAATAATACAGACTTTACGGAAAATCCGTAATACCGTAAGATTTACAGCATTCTGCAGATCGGAAATTTTATTTTACAGATTCTTTTGGAGCATTCATCTTTACAGAAGAGAATGCAAAAATAGAATTCACAAACGGAGAAGTGTCGAGATTCTAACTTAGTCAAGAGTTTCTCATAGTCTCGTACAGTATTAGATATAGTTTCTTTTATTGCAAATAAAAGACATGAGTTTAACAGTTAAAATTCCCTGCCCTCTCTTTGGGGCCCCATAGGCAAGACTACTCTCAAGTTCAATTTGATATTCTTAATACGGTAATTTATTTATTATATTATTATGTAATTTATAGTTTATAACAGATTGATTTTGATCCCCAACCCGCAGGACCGCAAATATTAAATTCACTATTCTTGAGACGGTAATAAATTAGTTAAAGATTAGTTGGGGCCTCGCTGAGAGGATCCTAAATCTGCTTGCAACGTCAATGAGGTGTGCTGTCTATTACGGACATGAGTTCCCAAAACCCTGCTTTGGGACCCTGCCTGAGGAAATGCCGATTTTGCCCATGGGATAGCACGCCACTGTGTGGTGCAAATTTAGTGGTCAAAATTTATAGTATAAACTCTGTCCGTCTTGTTGCAAGCTCAACCTTTCTTTTATGTCTCTATTGACTGGCATAATTCGGTTTTGATAAAATTGTGGATTATTTAGCTTTCATATATAGTTTCATTTCGCTGGGGCAACAAACGACATATGCTGTGCACCGAACCCCAAAAACCGGTACGTAGGCCCGCGAAAGTCTGTCGCGTGTCTCGCGCTGTATATGTGCGAGTGAACGAGCGAGTGCATGGAACCGAGTAGCCCATGAGTCACCCGACCGCTGCTTCAAAGCCCCCCGAGAGAAACAGAACCGCAGGCCAGCGGTCGGGACTGTAAGCTAGAACGTGCTTGGTATAGAAGTGTTTACGATAGAACCCGAACGATGCCGACCCAATGATCGAATTCTATCGTACAGACTGGTTCTCCCTAGATTTGAATTGACTGAAAAGGGCGCGCTACCGATGTAAACAAAACAAACCAAAGACATCATACCAAACATAACCCCAAATTGTTTTTATTATACGTACGTCGATAAACGTCTTTATATATTTAAATAGTATCTAGGTAAGAGCTCCAAAACTTATTTTATTTCTGTCTACCTCGAAAACCTAAAATTTATATAAATTTTCTCTGTTGAATTGTAGGTTAATTCCTTGTCAGTTATACTGTGATTCAACAGAAACATTAGCATAAAGAGAGAAGTTCTAATCCGAATTTGATGATCTTTTGTTCACATGTAGGCTAAATAGTTGGTGGTAGAATACTGTGGTAGAAATGAACTTCCACGTAGAGATGAGTTCTGGGCGACCTTCCAAGTCGGCTTTCATCCGGATAGTTGGTTGGTAGAGTGCTATATTTACTGCCCTTTTCTAGCCTGATGTAAGCACAGAGGGTTAGTATGAGTAAAGTACTGAAGATAGTCAGCGCAGAGTAGTGTAGATCAGCAGTGTGCGGTGGAGAAGAAATAGTTGGTGGCAAATTGACCTTATCAAAGATAGCTAGTTTCACATTATATTGCTCAAAACTGAAATTTGAATGAAAATTTGTACCACATTGCTGATACTGCAATTTAAATAAAAGTTCTTGATTGTAATTTTGAAAATCCACAAGTGTTCTTTTTGTGTTTTTTTTTGATTTATTTGATGCAATTTTTTTTGTTTATTTGTGTTTATGTTTATGTACTCACCTTTCTTTTGCCAACAAACAATTAGTATACAATGATATGGAAGTTTATATAAATGATGATCGACAGTAATATATTAATAATTTTATTGAAATTGGATTTTATTAATAATGTCAATAGTGTATAATTCAGCGTTATGACAATAAAAACCTTACAATAATCATGGAATTTAATAAGTAATACATCCAACATATTGTTACAGAGGTACAGCAGTACAAAACCAGTTCCAGACAAACTGCTTGGGCGTCGCACAATTCTTTCATTTCTTGATGCTGTTCTAGATATCTCAGATGCACATTTCCGTGGTGTTTTCTGATCACCTTCTGCTTGATTTTCTCAACAATAGATCCTCGCTTATCAGATAATCATACGTAGTATAGTGCGACATCGTCAGTATCGTCATCTGCTTTTAATAGATAACCTAAAAATATTTGCGTACAGTATGGACTGTGAACCACCAAGAAAAACTTAAAAGTAACGAAATGTTTCATAACTACCCGACAGTACATACATATATTAAATCTATACAATTATGTTTCAGTTTTCTTTAGGTTCTTTCACTCCCGCTGTCCAGTCAAATTCACAACAAAGGCGTCCACAAAGCATTGTTGTCTGTTTGCCTGTAACGGATAACCTAAAAACAAAAAATGTTTTAATGTTGGTTAGACAATGAATAGTCAAGCCTTGACAAATCATAGTAACTTGTAAAGAAAAATCAATACACAGTCACACACTTACTCAGACAAAAACTGACTTCAGACGTGCTTCAGACTATCTGCCAAACGTCCTTAGCTTTGTGACCTTCAATTCCATTTGATATAAAACCAGTCTTCTTTAAACTTCAATATTCTCACTTTTAATAGTATAATTACAATAATAAAATAGGTACAAATACGTAAACACTTCCTAACCACCTTTCTCATGTATTAAATAGCAGCAATTGCCAACCCACAAAAATAAAAATCACCGCAATTCTGTCGTCAGAGATCGGGGACCTCCGAAGTCACCCGATCCAACCCGAGTCATTCCTCGTTATCTTTCTAGCATAAAAGCATTCGCTCCTAGACTACCCACTCGCAGGCCAGTCGTTCACGGCACTCTGCGATACTCCGACTGGCGCGACTACGCCAAACGCCCGGCACCGCAACGAGCTAGTTCAGATCAGGAAATCAGTGAAAAGTTTGTCAGTGTGCCTCTTGTCAGTGGATTTCCAGTGGAGTTTCTGTCTATAGCCATCGCGGATTACCGAAGTAAGTGTTGATTTTTCGCCGACCGACGAGATTTCCGGTGTCCATCGCCTAGCAACCGACGCGGTCGACGCGCACTAGGATTGTTGTAATTTGTGGTGCACGGTGGTCTTCGTCTGGAACCGAATTATTCTTGCGGATCCGCGACCCGTTTAGTGGGATTTCTTCTTACCCAGTGTGCCGTGAATAGTTTGTTCTCTACTTCTTTTTTTGCTGTTTTTAGTGGATACGAAAATATAAAACATCTATCATTTTCAAAAGATATAGATGACGATACTTTCTATGAGTTTTATTTCACAGGAACTCGATAGCAATGGTGAAAACTAAATTGTCAATTTGGTAGTGCCAAGTTTGCGTGTAAAAGCCAAATTTAGTCAAATTTAAGAAGAAATAATTTCAAGTTCTAAAATACAACTAATTTTGGAATTAATAGTCAGACAAGAACTATTTCCAAGTTATAACCGAACATTCTGAGTGATTCGGGATTTTTGAACCCTCATTTACTAAATAATTTGTTATACTTAAACGAGACAATTAAATCAGCCAACCGGCTTTTAGTGCAATTACTTTGATGTTTTTATGTATCCATGGCGTGGTGTTGAAGATAACTGGGATACTATTAATATCACTTATCATTTCTGTGACAATTGATATGCTTGTTTTACATTATGAAACAAAGGCGTTTAAAACTATTTGTCTGGCACTGTTAAAAATGTTTGCTTTATTTATTTAAAAAAGTTATTATGTCTATTAAAGTTGCGGTTTTAATATATTCTGGTCATATTAAGTATGTTCGCTACATATGAAACTCTCATGTACCTCGTGTCTGGATACATGCGCGCTTGTGGTTTTATGGTTTTATAACTATTTGCCAATTCTGCTTAAACCGTCGTAACATATCAAATAACATTTTCTAGAAAATTATAAATAACACCGACGCAATGAATGTATACAGGGTGTGCCGTTTTGGGTCCCGAATATTTTTAATAGCTGCACATTTTATGAACAAAAAAAACATGAAAAGCATGCAGTAAAACTTGACCATTTCCAAAGTTTGACCTTCAGAAGGTTGAATGCCTAACTTGGTCTTTCGAGGGTTTTTTTTTCTTAAACATTGTAATTCTTCGGTAGTTGCTGTAGGTACTTTCAAAAAATCATCATTTTCACAAAGCATTACTAGAAAGTGTTCTTCTGTATTCAACATGCACAAGAGAACGAATTAAAGAGTAAACTGTTCTGTTGTTCATTGACCGGCACAATTAATGGCCTGATACTAATAATAATAAACGCCTGATACTTGTTATGCTAAACTTTGATGATCTATAACTTTTGTAATCTTCAACCGATTTTCGTATTTTTTGGATATTGTAATAGTACCTATATTGTGTACCAAGCCGAGAAAGTGGTTCTTTTCCGGGCGAGAGAAGAGTTGCACAGTAAAAAGGAATTTTTATCCTACACGTTGCGAAAATGTCATTTTCGCGTCTCTATGGTGACACGAAAATTATGTGGCACTATTTGGCAGCCAGCCCCAACCCGGCCTGTAATGAACACTTTTCGGCGCTAGGCAGGAAAATGCAATAACTCTGTCCAATCAAAACACAGTTTTCGATTCGGTTTGACGTTTGTGATTAAAACGTCAACGGATTTTATTTGTCAAAAGTCTATATGTCAGAGATTAGTCTTTAGAAACGGGTGATTTTATTACGATATTGTTGCGTAGGATAAAAAATTATGTGTGCACCACGCCCAGACAGTGGTTTTCCGGGCCTCAAGAAGTGTCCAGGCTCGCTACGCTCGCCTGTGCAACTCTTTTCTCGCCCCGGAAAAGTGAAAACAACCACTTTCTCGGCTTGGTATACAATATACTTTGTCAGAATTATCGCATGCCAGTGTAACTTTATATAACAAGGTTTTACACGTTATTATACCGGGTATTCCAAAGTTTGGTCTATTTTCAAGTACCGAATTTCATGTAAACCTTTGCAATCTGAATAGCGTTTAAACTTTGCAGCAAATGATGATACTTGCTTGAGAGTATTAGACTATTGATTTCAATTCCAGCAATAATTTAACTTAAATTCAATTACTGAAAATCAATAGATAAACCAATTGGCAAAAAAATGCATTTTAATAAGTGAAATGTAACTTGTATGTCCACCTCTTGCTGAAATTACAGCACGCAGTGGACGTGACATCAAATGGATACGTTTTAATGTTGGGTTCTGAAGGATTGCGGAATATTCACTCGGCATCACAAAATGCACGTTTACCCGTGTTTCTGATAGTAAGAGACAATAATTACCATTAGGGCATATGTAAGTGTGCACACTCAAACGAGTTGAATTTATACAGTTGAAATACAACCCGACCAAACTATCGGCCGATCAAAAGTCTGCAGTGTGCGGTGTCTCTAAAACAATGCAAATTATTACTTGAAACTATGTAACTTCAGCACAAATTCAGATATTGCGATGAATTAGAAATTAAATATTAAGCATTGATATCTCTTTGTACCCTAGTACTTGAAAGCCTCCACCTCCAATGTTGCTTAGTTACTCCACACAGCATCAGCGTCTCAAACTTCAGAATCATCATTTTACTTTTCCCAATATACTTAACTGTAACATTGGTTTTCAAATTTTTGGGTGGCATATGATAATCTTGATAAATTTCATCACAATGTCCAGAAAAATAATGAAAAATGTTCAACGATTACCATGGTTATTGAACATCACAATTTAGCTAAATTATTGCTTTCCTTTGTCTACCACACACTAGATTTGGAGAATTTTCCCAAAAAAAAAGGTTGATAATTCCTAACACTTTGATCTTCTCGAGGCCCTGTACGTCTGTTTCAGACAAGTTTTGACGATTTATTTGTTATTGTTTTGGGGCTAAGTTATGCTCCTAACACTCCTTAAAATATTCGCATAGCGACACACTCAGTTTATCACATTTATTTCAGACTTTATTACATATTTTGTCCCTTAGTGCATTTGTGTTGTTGAATCCATCGTCTGACAACGCCCATGCATACTAATTTATTGGATATGGTGAAAATACTTGCGCTGATGATTTGACCAACACACCACGTCTGCTGACCGCCTGTTATAATGTTAACGATGATTAAATACAGAATCTAAAAATAGCATTTCAACGGATGTTAAATGGTTGCTGATTAAACGCCCTAGCGTTTGATCTTTTTTTGGTTATGAACCATTTTTTCGCAATTGCTGATTACTGCTATTATCCACTTAACTTTACTTTATTAATGGTTTGTTTTTAAACTTGAAGTGTACGATACATATTTATTTTTTAGAAAAAATCATATCTGTATCTTGGTATATGAGCGTAGTAATATTTCTTGCAATTGCTAGGGTACAAGAATCAACATCGACATTGGTGTCTTGCCAGCAATATGTTCATAACTGTAAACGTATCACATTTTGGTATTCAATAATATTGACAATTCCCGCTTGGACGAAATTATCTTTAGCAGATATAGGAACTAATACCCGACCTTATATTTAATTATTTAATCGTACACTTATCACTGATTATGGCACAAAAAAATAATATATTTTTGTATGCTGACGTATGTAACGATAAGTTTATTTGCATTTACATTTGATACAAAAATGACATGAATGGTAAAAAAGGGTATAAAAATTATTACATGTAGGTAAGAAAAATCAAGAAAACTGACCTTGAATGTACCTTCTTACCTCCTTTAGGCACGGGCCTTACAAACGGAATGAAGGTGAAACTTGACTTTTGACTTGTTTGGACGCGCTCTCTGCCACAATAAAATAAGCATTATTTTTTTATTAAATTTTACACTATTGTTTAGAAACTAAACTTTCCGGGTTATGCTGTGTATCTAGATTTGTTAATGCCGACGTTTCGTGAACCATGTTGCACGTTTCTTCGGAGCTAACTGAATACTCAGTATTCAGTTAGCTCTGAAGATTCTAAATGATTCTGGCCACTTTCCTCTGTTTGAAATCCAGGTAACTGGAACATATTGGTCTTTCATTCATATTTACTATTATAACTTTAAGGTGATAATTGTATATTTATTTTTTTATGTATCCTATTCAAAATCTTATATCGTTGAATATAGATTCGAAAATTCTGCGGAAAAAAAGGCGTAGGACAACATATGACGTTATAAAAAGGCGATGAAAGGGATTAACGAAAAATATCTTCTCTGTTGGCAGTGTAATTTAAATCGTGATACGCCTTTGACGTTTGCTAACACAATTTAACGGTGTTATTGACTTATTATGTACTTACTTAATGTATACACTGTGTGTTACAAATTATTAAAGTATAAATAACTCAAAGAGCACGTCTTGATCAGGAAGTCTGGGCGATTCATTGTCACGAGAACATGACGTGTCTGCTAAAAATTACGAGATAATAGCGCTTGCTATTACACTGCTTGTGCTGATGTTGCATAATTTTATATAATCGCCTTGACTGCGAAATATTAGCCTTGCCTAATTGTTTTTAGCCGGCAACTGCACCGACGAAGTTTCTTAAAACTGTAAAGAATTGATAGAGCGTAAGTAACTAAAAATAAGCAACTAAGCGTATAAACGGTTGTTGTAATTAATATGATGGTTATCATTATGTGTAAGTATTATATGTAAATTAAGTTGTTAAAAATAAAATTAAACGGCACCTTTAATACTAATTCGTTCTGACTAATAATTGTTTTTCAAGAACAAATTATTTCTGTATTTATATATATATATATATATATATATATATATATATATATATATTTAATCTTCTAAACTTTCTGTCCTCGATAATGAAGTTAATTATCAATTCCAGAACAATCTAACGAATTTTCTAAACGGACTTTCATTAATTTGCAAATGTTTTTTCTTCTTTGTGACTTATCTCCGGATACTGTATTTTTACGTATCACAAGGAGAAAGGTAGTTTGTCGGGCAATTCCGTCATACGAAGAAGCAACCGTAGACACGTGTTTCGGACTATTAGTCCTCACCAGTACGGTATAGCCAAGGACTAAGATAAACACTCAATGGAAAAAACACTCAAATGGAGACCATAAGTGGGGTGACCAATGTCGCCAATTTGGTGCTTCAGTCACAACATCTTCAGGATTCGAAGACAAGAAGTGACGTCGCGCCGGAGGTGACTGGTACACCCCAGGTCCACCATAGCCCGTGGAAGTATAGATGGAAAACTGGTTTATCGACGGTAAGATATGTATTCAAGGAGAAAGGTAGTTTGTCGGGCAATTCCGTCATATGAAGAAGCAGCCGTAGACACGTGTTTCGGACTATTAGTACTCATCAGTACGGTATAGCCAAGGAGTAAGGTGGACACTCAAATGGACACCTTGTCTTCGAATCCTGAAGATGTTGTGACTGAAGCACCAAACTACCTTTCTCCTTGAATATCTTACCGTCGATAAACCAGTTTTCCATCTTTACGTATCACAATTAAAATTATAAAAAATTACCTTTTGAGTATGAATATCAAAACAACGGCAGATTATTCTCTCAAGAAAAGACAAATGACAACACTGGCTAGCATAAAAAACTACTGCGACTTTGCAAATAGGGTCTATTCTCGATGTTTTACGATATGTTCGAGATATCGAAAAGTATCAAATACAAAGCAGCAATAATTAAAAAAATCTAAATTAAAACACGAATTCAAACAAAAAACCTGGTTCAAACTAGCTCAAAAAGTCTGATAGTCTTATCCTTATTGTACAAAATAGTTATTACACAAAATACACTTAACGAAAATCATTTTTTTAAAGTATTTCTTAACAAGCAAAATTTAAAAACTGCACCAAAATAGTATTCGCATATTTATTAGAAAATCTCTCTAAAATAAACATGCAGATACGTGGTTTTGCAGTTTGATGATAAGTAAAATTTGAAATTATTATGGAATTTATCATCATAGTTCTGAGAAATGTTCGAAAGTTTCTTGCCTCATTCTCTCAGAGTTTTTCCAACAAATGATTAAGATTAAACAAATGATAGATTAAGATAAGCTAAAAATTTCAAACGTGAAAATACGAATTTTGCACTGAAACTCGGTATGCCAGGTTAAAAATAGATTATGAACAAGTTTTTCTAAAACGTTGTGCTTAAATGATTATTTTCTTGATAGGTAACTTTTGTTTGAGATAACTCGGAAACGAGCCAACATTTGATCATTTAAACATGATACTGTGTATGAGCGATATCCGTTTTTTTCGTAAGTTATAACTAAATCTGTGTTTGAAAAGTGCTTAAGTAATATAGTATGGTATGGTATGGTAGAGTTGTGTCGGTTGGCATCTGTGCCTCGATATACTTCGACCTAAAGGATCTTTTGTATTTCCCTCATACAGTCATACATTAGAGTCCTTTAATGTTGAGCCTTTTCACGAAGTCAGTAATTGTTCGAGGAGTAAGTAGTGTCAGCTCTGCTGGTTCAATGATGGCGTCTCCGAAGTGTTTTGTCTGCGCATTACAGCGTCACATTCGCACAATAGGTGTACCGCTGACTCTGGGTAGAGTATCCTCCCGCGGAATCTACAATCTGCGTTGTTTGCCCGTCCAATATTTGTGAGATGATATCTCAGTGGACAACGTCCTGTAAGGAGACCGCAACAGAGTTCAGGTCCGTAGAAGGGAGTCTTAGGCTGTCTGCACATGGGGCAACCGAAAAGAAACTGTAGTAGCGTGGATACCAGGAGACTGGGCAACTGAGCTACTCAAGTTGCGCCTTGTCCGCACACGGTATATATAGTCACACAGTCGCGATCCATATAAGATGCTCGTCTCTCGCCTCAAATCGGTACATTCTTTGGTGTGATCATAAGAAGTAAATAATAAACAAATAAATAATAAATAAATAATTAATAAAAATTAATAAATAAGTAATAATAGTATATTATTTAACGAGCACATAATTAAGGTTATAAATCGCGAGCGTGAAGTTTACACGCGAGCCGCAGGCGAGCGTACAATCATGCGAGCGATTTTGTATCCTTTATGTGCGAGTCAAATACGACGTTTTATCTACGACTCATAAATTCCATTTTATACAAAATATTTTAAATGTATTTAAATGATGGCGAGGCGAACTGTCAAAAAACTGTCATCGACGTAGGTTTTGACAGACTTTGACACTAGCGTTGTATAATGATGACAGTTCGTTCAAATAATGAGGCCATTATTTGAACGAACTGTCGTTATTATACAACGCAAGTGTCATTATAATCATTGGTGCGTATAATGATGCGGATTATATAGTCATATATACGTATGCAATGAACTTATTATGTGTGAGTCGTAGATAAATAAATAAAAATAAATCATAAATAAATAATACATATGAAATAAATAAATTATAAATACATAATAAATAAATAAATATGCTGTCATAGCGCGTCACGAAGAGACTGGGCAACGCGCGACCCAACATGTCGGGTCTCTGATACTCGGATCGCGTGGGTCTCCCAGTCGCCGGTACTCGCGTTGGGCCGTGTGTGTTGAGTCATTGAAATATACATGCACGTACCCTAGTCGCGCAATCTCCTGGTATCCACGCTACTACAGTTTCTTTTGGGTTGCCCCACGTGCAGACGGCCATAGAGTCTTCTCTGGCTAGGATGGCGGCTTGTTCGTTGCCTTCAATCCCTATATGTCAGAGAACCCACATCAGTAAAACCTTGTTCTCTTTTGCTAATTTTTCTAGGGATAAGTTTCTAAGTCCCTTTGAAAGTTTCTATGGGAACATTCCTGGGCACATAAGTCGATTGCGGGAACTACCGGCTGGAAGATGGTTAAAGAATGGCCCATGGATTGGAGAAATCCGGTCCACTAATGCCGACCCCAACACCCTCCTTGGTCTTTGATCCGTCTGTGAATCATAGGATGCGCAGTCTCTGATCAGTCGGAGCCTCTGAGGGGCAGTTTCGCGGTCATTAATTACCACTTCTACTACCCCATCAAAGGCATAGACAGGTTACATCATGTCTTAAGTGGCCGTAGGCCTGGTTTGCCTTAAGGTTATCTGCCTGGATTATTCTTATGGCGTCGAGAACAGCCTCTCTTTTAAATGCATGTGCATAGGTGTGAAGTTTAGCATTGACTCCATTGTGCCAGTATGTTCGCATTGTGGCTCTAGTTATGGTCCTATCAATTTGGGCTTTCCAGCTAAGATGTGATCCAGGGGGACCCGCAGGTATTTGCCCTCTGTTGAAAAGTTTATAATCGTCCCTTTCATACTAGTTGCTTTTAAGTGAATGTTCTGTTTAAGTGAATCCTTTTTGTGAATTAATTGGGTTAACGGTGAATCCTTTATCAGAGCACTACTTGTTAATTAATCGCAAGACCTTTTGCATACGATGTGACAAGAAGTCATCGTGCATGCCCCTTATAATGGCAACTAGGTCGTCTGCGTATGCCTGTATATGAAAGCCTTCGTACGATAACAGCACCATCAGCTCGTCGACAACAAGTGATCACAATATCGGTGATAACACCTGCACTTGTGAACAGCCTTGAGCAGTGATTATTGGCTTCAGTAATAGGCCGTTATGTTACGTAACAATCCAAGACCTCTTTCCTTGTTACCTGTTTCCGTTTCCTTTTTTTATTATGCTGTCTATCCATTTACTAATGAACAATAGTTTCCCATTTGTCTCAATGTTAAAATAAATTCTACAATTTTTAATTAGGTAGGTACTGTTCTCGTGAATTTTAAATGTTTTCCATCGTGAACGATGCAGCATGTAACAGTTTTACCATGTTATCCATGACACTTCCAAGTGTTGCTGATGATATGGGATTTGTTTTCTACCAAATCAGCTGCTTCAGTATGTCCACGTCTGGTAAGCGCGCAAACATTTTCTGTTACGCATATGGTACAACAGATGACACTCCGGAATGAGAATTTGTAGTACCATAAGAATAAGGTGGTAAAAATAATCGAAAATCCTTCTAGTTTAATGCTGTATTTCTATTACACCTATATGTTCAGGTATTGAAGTCAAACTATGCTGTCAGCGATATTGTTAAAGCTTTGTTAATTATACCAAAATCGCCAAGTTTGACTGTGGCCGCGTGTAGTTGGCGTTGCACCTGCGTAAGGCGGTTACGCTATACGAAAAAAACAGATCACTTATTTGTGACCGCTCGTGGTCCGATAATTTGGAATCGCTTAACTTCAAATCTGGACTGCGACTGGAGATAACTCCAAGAAAAACATCATGAGATTTTCACTTGAACATAAGTTAAATCCATCGCGTTTGGTCTGATATAGAGGAAAGGACATAAAAACTAAACCGAGCACGTGGTAATACGTGAAGTTAGAAGTCTGAGACTGGTGATTGAATAGCTATAACAACGACCGACATTGGTTGTGAACATGATGTAAGAAAAGCGTTTCCTTTTACGAATCTGATATTGTGCAGCTTAAGAATTCTTGTTTTTAATTATTCTGTTCAAATTATTGTTGATTGTAATTATAGGAACTTAAGCTTTGAGGTGAGACTCTTTTGCTATAACAACCGGCAGGTTCTGCTGTTATCACTGGATCATGTCCATGGTATGTGCTTAACTCTGGTTGTTGCTTTAATGTATATAGTTATATCAGACATCCAATCTTTGTTGGTGCGTACATCCTGACAACTATGTGCCTACTATGTTTCCTCTTATTGACTGAGATCGATGCAGCGCGTTGTGCATACTTTAACAATTACTTCTTCGTACAACATCGTCAAGCGACCTTATCTTGAAGATCACGAACCTCGGACGAGCAATTCTCGCTAGATTCTATTGGGTAAGCCTCAGGAAAAAGTTAATTACGATCGTCAGACCGTAAAATTCGCTTCTCTTCATCGCCAAGCCAATTAAAATCTCTAAGGCGTCTTGGATACTTTCCGCAGAGGGTTTTCTTATAACACCATAATTTTGGATACAGCAATAATTGGTTCGTTTGATGTTAGCGCCAAAGTACAGACGGAGATCTATAGAAATATGTAGGCAATAAAATATATTTCGATGGTTTTACGTTTGGGCTGTCTACCGGTTTTCTTCTAAAATCTAAATCTACATTAATAATTTAGTACAGTTTCTTTATTTATTCAATTGCGCGCTCTAAGTAATTGACGTCTATTGGCGTTGGGCCGTGACGAATCTTGCGAAGAATCGCGCTCACTCGTTCGTTTCGCTTCTGTTTTGGGATGGGAACCAACTGCTGATGACGCAACACTGTTTTATTATCTGGATCAATTTCCAGTGGATCTCTGCTTATATTGTTTGACTATAACGGCATCTTATTAATTGTGTTTGATCTAGTTGCCGTGACGCATGGCGGGATGAGACGATATGGCGTTACCGGTTTGAATATAAAAATTACAATTACCACAATACAAATATTTTGCACTTTGTAATATGAGTGAATTTTATTCAATTGGTTGATGAAGGTACATAAAGATTTTAAACTTAGTTGCGAATGGAGGTGCATGCGGATTTTACTTTCTCTATATAATTGTACACATGTAAATTTTTCGTAGTGATGTTTTACGAGGGTATAATTTTGTAGCTCTCTTCTATCATGTTGTTAAAATGACGTATATTAAGATAAACAATGCTAAACAATTGATAATAATAATTTAATTCCGTCGCGGTACGCCGCTCAACAGCTCTTAACATTGGATGAATAATCCATGTGAAATCGGCAATTGTGTAAATAATTATTGTTAATAAGCTTTGACTAATAGTTTATTACGCCACTAACCGCAAATCGCACCATTACCGATCTTGCAGATTGTAGTACAACTACTATCCTGTAGCGGGATAATAATACTTTTCTTCTTGTCACTACCTAATAAAAAAGCTTATTCAGTAATTACAAATTTAGCGCAAGGCGTAACAAATCCAATGTCGTGTGTTTTGAAAAGTTTCCAACCTGACCTACATCAAAATGTTCTGAAGGTTCGAACTAATTAAGGATTAGTGTTTAGGAAATTACTTCAAGCACGAACGAACGACATTAACTCTAGTATTAAACTGGTAATAAAAGTTCGCAAATTCATTGATGTAAATGACATTTGTACAGGAAAGCCAATAAAATACTACATATTTATCAGCTCACATTGTGGTAGTATAGTTACACTCTAAAGTAATTAATGCTGTTGTGGGAGTTAACCGCACCTATCTAGTCTGGTATTTGATATCCTCGAAGGAATTAAAGAATTCTTTGGGATAGTACCAGTGCCCTATAATGGAAGCCGTTCCCCTGAATCTATAGAAGTAGTAATTTCTACCTATATATACGTTTGATAGATAATCGGTTCTATATATACTTTTGATAGATAATCGGAAATTTTTAGTGTCGTGTCTGCTTGTTTGTTAACTCTTATAGTCCTGTAGTAACGTCATATTCGGCTACTTTGGAAAAGGTTCTTAACATTTAGGACACTACACGGCAAAGAAGAATAGATGAGTTTAAAGCTTAACTGAATTTCTGTCCAAGCAATAAATTTACTCCAACACTGATGATGAATAAGAGTTAAACTGTAATTTATCTCAGAATTTTCGAAAATTCTTAACATAAATATCCCGTTTCAAGTGTTTCATTTTACCTTTATGCAATTAAGATTTTGCACAGATTATCAAACTCGTTAAATTAACAAAATAGCGTCAAACAATATCTGTGTTGTTGTTAACTATGGGGTTATCAATGTTTTGATTATAAATATATTGCCTTATAGAGTAGTCACCAATAGTGTAGTTGAAATCAACACACTTAATATAATTCGGCTGATTTTTTTTTGCTATTTTTGGTTACTATAACAAAGCGAGCAGCAGTGCTGTAACCCTATTTAAAATGGGTTTTCCTTTTGTTTTTATTTTGTTATTATCAGGGACGTTCCCATCAAATTTTTTGAGTGTATACCTACTACGAGAAATCCATTATGTGCCAGATTTTTCTTATTGGAGGGGGATGGAGTGAACAAGTAACAAGAAAGTTTCTGAATTTTTTTATTCAAAACGAAGCAAAAGTATATTTAGAGAGTCCGCCACACATCGTCTTTATTGTCCGTTTCCTGACGATGTTTGGCTTTGTTACGAGATGTTGAAATTGCCGATCGATAGCCTTGTAGCCAAATCTGTAATTATGGTTGCGAATTCAAATCTGCAACTGAAGGACCAGTAATGGAGAGGAAAATCGATCCTGATACATTTTTAATAGTTAGGCGAGTTCTCAAATCGGTTATTGTAATATTCATATCAGAAAATCACTTTTAACTTGATTCACCCCTTTGGCGTCGTCACTAACTGTTTTAAAGTTCGCCAATCACCTAAAATCCCTCTAAAATTGTGTTATTTATTCGGTTTTCCAGAATTCTGATAGTTCTACATATCTCTGAAATAAGATAAACTTCCTAGTTCCCAGAGAACGCCATAGAAAAGCACAAGTTCTTATAGGAAAAATTCGGATACCAATTTTAGTTTTAGTCCAGCTGCTGCGTCGCGATCTTGACTACTGTATGCATGTAGAGCCGGAAAATTGTTCTAAACATATTTTGCAGTTCGGAAACTGCTTGCAGACCAACGTACATTCAAGACACGGTCTATTTTCTTCATTTCAATTCCTACCTCCGTGCTAATTTTTGACAAACCTCTCGAATTCTTTGGATTTTGATGACAGTAAGCGTTGAGTTGAAACCTTAGAATCAGGAAACACCAGTTTGATCTTTTAAGACGTCCTTGACTGAAAATTCGACGGGATGACATAAACAATGCCAGAGAAAAAACATTCACCCACTCTGTCGACAGTTCCCAGTCAATGGGACATTTAACATCGCAAGGACGGTGACTTTTGTTACATTATGAATATTATATTTCAATCGGGTTAAATGTAGAGCAAATTGCTCATTTTAGTGCCATTAATGCTGTAGATGTAACGTTTGTGAACACTCATGTAATGTGACATAGATGTAATGTGACATCCTGGCGATTGTTTTGGGATCTATTTCAGGATATTTAATTTGTGACTTCAACATCTCCGGAACATCGCTGAAATGCTCTTGTGCCAGCTGGGTTACGATCGGAAATAGATTTTTCAAGTTAGATGATATGTTTTGCTTTGATAACGCGCTACATCCTAGTTTTCTATCTTTGCAAGCCAACCATGAATGTTTAGTCTGAAACGCGCGTACCCGATGATCCCGATGTTTTATCAACAACGGGATCGATCGCAACGAGAATCAACAATGCGATCGTTCTGTGAGGATACGGATGGATCTGCAGTACCAGCATCGACATTACTAGCTACACGTTTACTTTTCTTACCTTGGACTTGTTACACAGGTAGACATTTTTGTTTAAATCATTTGAGTTAAAGTTATTTTTTGACGAGAGGCAAAAATGCAGTTAATTGCTACAAAGAAGATTAATTTGAGTTAAAACAATATTACTTTACTCCAAACCAAATGGTATTTGACTCAAATAAATATTCTTTGTAGCAAATAAATATATATTTGCCTCTATTCAAACACGCATATATTTGAGTTAAACAAAAATTTCGATCTGTGTAAGAAGAAACTGAGGAGTGCGCCTCGTTTGTTAAAATTCAAACTTATTTTAATGTGCGTGAAGTTGCCCCCCCCCCCCCCCCCCGTCATTGGATTTTCAACTTTTTATTAAACCGTTGTTTGGCCATTTGTTTGACCATGTTTGACCATCTTTTTATTTTGTTTGGCCACCCACCGTTTACGAGTTATTTACATTTTCGACATGGAGGGCCAGCATCACGGTAGCCCCCATTATTGGAATTTACAAGACTTTATTACGCCATCGTTTGACCATTTGTTTGACCATGTTTGACCATATTTTTTTTTTCGTTTGACCACCGTCCGTTTTGGAGAAATAGACATTTTTAACATAGGGACTACCGTGAAGCTGGCCCCCCATCATTGGAATTTTGAAGTTTTTATTACACCATCGTTTGACCATTTGTTTGACCATGTTTGACCATATTTTTTGTTCGTTTGATCACCCTACGTTTTGGAGATATAGGCAATTTTAAAATAGGGACTACCGTGAAGCTGGCCCCCGATCAATGGAATTTTAAACGTTACAATTGTGAATATTCAACTATTTCCTATTATAAATCGCAATTGCGAACATATTTTAATTAAAGTCATCGGCAAAATCACTTTGTCGGCTGTAATTCAAAATTGGTAGCGCTTTAAAAAATTCCAAAATATGGCCAATCATAATTATTCGATTATGGAAAATGGTCAAACGTAAAAATTCCAGAAAATCAAGTATTACAAGCACGAATGAGATATTAAAACCAAACATGGGCGGAGACTTGGGGTGTCAATATCTCAAAATTGGACGGTGGTCAAACGAATTTAAAATCCAAAACGGATGGTGAAAAAAATTGTCAAATATGGTCAAACAAATGGTCAAACGATGGTGTAATATAAGCTTCAAAATTCAAATGATGCGGGGCCAGCTTCACAGTAGTCCCTATTTTAAAAATGCCTCTGTCTCCAAAACGGAGGGTGGTCCATCGAAAATATGGACAAAATATGGGTAAACATGGTCAAACAAATGGTCAAACGATGGTGTAATAAAAACTTCAAAATTTCAATGATTAGGGGCTACCGTGAAGTTGCCCCCCATGTTGAAAATGTAAATAACTCGTAAACTGTGGCTGGTCAAACGAAATAAAAAGATGGTCAAACATGGTCAAACGATAGTGTAGTAAAAAGTTCAAAATTCCATTGATGGGGGGCCAACTTCACGCACCTCTCATTTTAGTATGCATTAAGCAACTAAAGTAACATTGTAAACCGCATAATGTACTACTCGATCCCAAATAACTGTCTGAACGTTGCGGTGACTTCGCGCGGATAAAAAGTTCAACTTTGCTTACGCGTATCAGTCCAGTGGCGGCGGGTATACGTCTGGATTGAGAGTCTACGCAGTATGTCTAAAATCTAAAACTTTGGAGTATACGGCGTATATGTAGTATACCTTATGGGAACACCACTGGTTATTATGTTGCATCAGAATAAGAATATGTCCGTGATAGGTGTGACACATTACCACGGAATGACCTATTTGTATTAATCATTACGGTATAAAGTGTAAAATGCGTAAAATGTACATAGATTTAGTGTCAGTAGTATTTCAAGGTGTTATTCTTTCCACTCTTTCCACTAGACTTCTCTTTAACTTTACCCGTTTTCTGATTTTCCCTTTACGTACTTCATCTAATCTGATGTCCAAAATAACTATCATTGGTTCTTGGTTATCGTTATCTCCATGTCACCCAGTATAGTTTCCAGATCTGTCGGTAACATTAACATTTAAAAACAACAATGAAACCAAATAATAATGTAGAAAATGAATAGTTTCCGGGCTGTGTCCTTCATCAAATGTCATATTCGCTTTATCCGAACTTATCTCAATACTGATGGTCACTAATGATACAGTATGTGATACAGATCAATATAATATTCGCTCCAGCTTGCCATTTTCTCGTTCTAATCAATTATTACTTTCCCTTCCTTGCTATTTATATTCTCTAGCGGATTCTTTTTGCTTTTCTCAAAAAGACCTCTTAATTATTGAGGTACAACACTGTTGACAAGTATTCCATTTTCATGTTTCAATTAGGTAGTCACATAGTTTTCATCTAATATTCTCAGTGCTGTCTGCGAAAGTGAGGTTAAGGCACGTCCGTACTCATATCGATTAGTTACACTAGATGATTAAAAAGTGCGTGCCCGAAATGACCCCATTGTTCGCTCGACTTAATGACATAAGCATCGGCGGTGAAAGCACGCGCGCCATTCTTCGTATTAAAGCGTGTGAGTAATGCGATCCGGGCAGGCCGAGCCCATCGTACATTCGCTAATTGAATCGTCTGGGCTAAGTGCGGCCCTGCGACATATTAGAAATGTAAATATTTGCACGCCTCGCTCCTAAAAATAACACAACGTTCGAAACTCGCCACTGTGTAAACGCTGCTTTAAAACGAAGTCATCGTCTATAGATAGATGAAATGAATCGTTGGTTTTTATACGAAATTCGGTCGATGACTGCGGTTCTCGCGAAATTTCTTGAAATAAACATGAACTAGACACATCCTGGATTAGTCTGCGTGTATTTTTAGTAGACACTTTCATCGGGAGTTTCATGAAAGTCAATTCAAGAAACCAAATTTTTGTTGGGATACAGTACATGTTTAAAAAATATCCCGTTGTACAATGATTAAGAAACTGTTATAATAAAATAGTAAGATCCGTTTCGTTTACTTTACACCGTCCAATTTCAATTAAATATATAACGTTGATATAAAAAATGTTGGTAGATTTGGCTCGCCCTAGGGTTATGTTTTGTCCTCAGACAGTACATCTTTGAACAATTTGAGACAACACATTTCCCGATTTAGTGATGATGTGTTCAACATCCAATCACCGATGGTGATAAATACAATTTACACATTGTGTGTGTTGTATGAATTTGAGATTCACATTTTGTGTTATGATTTTATGAATCATCTCTGTTCAACTAATTGTTTAAGTCAATAAGAAGGACCTCGATTGGTAGCAGTAGTTAGTATTTTGGTAATCTTAGATGTTTCATAACTTATGCACTATTTCCCGATTTTGATTTCCCGATTATTTCAGCATATTGTAGGAAAGATTATCCAAATAGTGCTTTTGGGTTTTTGAAAAAGTAAAGCTTAAAGCATAATGGGGTGTAATTTCTTCACGACAAATGTATGTACCTGAACGTTAAATTATGTATTATAAAACAAACCGTGGTAATCCATAGATTACAGAATGTTAAATTATTTTAAAATAAATAGACTGCATAGATTTCAAAATTAGTTTTGTAAGTTTTAAAATGATGCTACGGATATATCTGTATACGGGGTGACCCACGGCGTAGGTAATCCCGTTTATCTTTTGTTTATGATGGCGAACGAATGAAATTTGGGAATGTGTTAATAGACCAAAAATGCCATTCTTTTGGATACTCTTGACGTTAATATAACTTGCGGTTTTTCCGGTAATGACGTCATCATTGAAATTTTAAATGGCACCTTATATTCTTTGTGTGATATGTTCAATCAGGATGACATTCTGAACACAAAAACATATCGATCGTCAAATTTTATCACCAAGGCAACGCAAAAATAACTTTTTTGTGTATTAGTCAAGGTGTAAATTGTCAAATAAACACTAAATCGATTTTTGCCGACATTGCATTACTGGCTCCCTCTAGCGTGATTTAATCGGTTGTTGACCAGTGAGTCATTTTTTCACGGGTACCCAATCGCCACACCCTGATTATTTGATAGAAAATATCGTTGCGATTACAATGATACCAAATACTTGATATTTTATTGAATTGCTTAGCGTACAAATGTTGTTGGAACCAAGGAAATCGAAAAAGAAAAAAAGAATTTCGAGCTAATGATCAAAGTCAGCGTACAAGTCAAAGTCACTTAATGAACTACTCGAAGTAAGTACTCTTATCGCTACGATTATTAGCAAAATATCAAGAATTTGTCGTTTGTTGAATTGTGTCAGAAAAATATTTTTGCTCGCATAATCACGGTACTTCCTTCGAGTAGTTCATTGAGTGACTTTGACTTGTGCGCTGACTTAGATCATTAGGTCAATTCTTTATCGATTTCCTTGCTTCTAACAACATTTGTACGCTAATAATTTCAATAAAATATCAAGTATTTGGTGTCGTTGCAATCGGAAAAATGTTTTCTATCGAATAATCAGGGTGTGGCCATTGGGTACCTGTGAAAAAAAAAATGACTCGCTGACTAAAAATGAATTAAATCACGCTAGTTCAGGCCAGTAATGCAATGTCGGGCAAAATCGATTTAGTTAGTGTTTATTTAGAAATTTTCGACTATTTTCATAAATTCTAGCCACCTAGATTAATACATAAAACAGTTGGTTTTGCGTTGCCTTGGTGATAAAAATTGACGATCGATGTTTTTGTGTTCAGAATGTCAGCATGGTTGAAAATATCATACAAAGAATATAGGGTGCCATTTAAAATTTCAATGATGACGTCATTTCCGGACAAACCGGAAGTCATATTAGCCTCAAGAGTTTCCCAAAGAATGGCATTTTTTGTCTATTAACACATTCCCAAATTTCATTCGTCCACCTTTATAAACACAAAAATAAACGGGAGTACCTGTGCCGTGGGTCACCCGGTATTTTCCATATGTAGAACACAAAATCAAAATATTTCCAAAGCCATGTACTATAAATACAAAAAACTGGCAAGTTATGCAATATTTGAAAAAATATATATATATTTTAATACTTGGATTATTGAAAATCAAAACAACAAGTTCCTCATCATATTTAAATAATTACAAATAAAAATATGCACTTGGATTAATTGATAATAAATACTGGTAGGGGCGTAAACCCCCATCTTCAAATCGACGAATACTTATTTATTGCTGTTACTTCGGTTGATCTATATTTTAAAGACAGACTTTCGTAAGCCAAAGTGTCTCAAATTGTTCTACACTGATATTGTTGCTTAGTTTTGTAGTATTGTTCTTATTCGTATTTATTTTTATGCGTCCTTGGATTGTTTTGCATTGTGTAATTTTTACTATGAATTTTTATTTAAATTACCTGAATAATTGACTGTTACAATTATTAATATTATTAATTTCTGTCTATAACAGGTTTCTTCGAGCAGCACAAAAATAACTGCATAAAACACTTATTCTTTCTCTTGCGCACAATGGCTGTTTTGCCCTTCAAAAACCTCCATTGCGCGTACGCAGAAGAATACCCAATTGTTTTTACGGCTGCTTGAAGAACCCTATATTTCACAAACCAAGCATATTTACTAACCCTTTCATAATCTCTCATATTAATTAAAACTCGAAATAACAGCAAGTAAAAATACATAAATCTGTCGATCAGTTGACATTATATGTAAAATTGTGAATAGTGTCTAGAACGGGAAATTTTGAAACTGAAACTTCTTTCAAGTTTACATATGATGATGTAAAATAGACCAGTCAATATGAAGCCTTTGGAGCCAAAATAATTCCATAACGGATGGAGGCAATACTGTTATATTTAAAAAAAAATCGCTAAACACAAAAAAAAAATCCAAAAATACAATGTTGTTTTTTCAACGTTACAGAAAATAGTTATATGTTTCTGAGGCATATCGAGGATTCAGTTGGATAATTTGACAGGAATTATATTAGTAAATAATTACTCGAAAACTAGGCATTGTAGAGTATAAGTGTACGCATTGGAAATGTTGAGAATTGTGTCAGTTAAAAGACAGTATTTTTTTGTCACGACCCGGTGAGAGAAAGTGGAATCTTTGGTGTTTGTGGCGCACATGGACTACTACAGACTAGCAACTTCCTTCTTTTTTCAATTTTAAATTTTATACCATACACTGGCATAATAATATGATTGTTGATAAAAAGTGAAGAAATATCCATGTAAAAATATAAATTTGATACACCGCGTATCTGGTACAACTTGCATGGTGAAAAACCGGAAAGTGCCACAACATTATTGAAAAAGAAATATTTTGTCATCATATTCAACAAAATTATTCCATTTTATTTTGTTTTCTTTGTAAGCAAGTTCGAACGTGGCATTTTGAATAATGCATATTTTCTGTTTGAAAACCCACTATTTTGCAGAACGCATTATAATTCGCCGTAGCGGTTTGTAGGTTAAAACCACTTTGAATTTGAATCTCAAATGTACACATTTAGTATATTGCGAAGGCACCACTGCAACCTCGGCTGGATTATTTTATTTATAAGAAACTTTTTTCTGCATGACTTGCAATAAATTGAGTCAAATTTTCCCTATACAGCCCAAACTTATTGCTATCTTAATGGCTTCCTCTACAAAAGAAGTGCATTAGTTGAACAGATACGGGGAAACGACGACATATAGACATCTAGGCATTTTTGCGCGTCTGCACATCCATTAAAGTCAATAACGCAATAAAAGTTAACCCCCCCCCCCTGCATAGTGATCGGGCGAACATTTTTCATGTTTATTGCCGAACCGACGGAAGGGGATGTCATACGATCGCTCCCCTCCTCCCACGCAATTCGTATAAATATTACCCGGGGCAAACTCTCATGGGGGTGCATCGTTACATATACCCTCTGCCCTACTATCAAAACCCATCTAGGAACGAAGACTGATGGCAATACATCACATCTGCAAACATTATTATATTTATTATGCATCTCACAAATAGATTTACGCATTCATGGGAATGTTTTTAGATTTTATGTAATTTAGGGTTGTACTTGTTTGTTAAAATTGGTATTCAATAGAAATAATAGACACTGTTGGAAGTTGTTCAACATTAAATTGTTCATAACCAGGTATGGTGAAGTTTTGGATATTCGCCTTATCCATGTTATGTAGGTACATCAGCATGGGCTTATCCAGCTCAAATCGGAAGGGGGGCAGTTGTCTAAATTTAATTCGCCCATGAGAGTGGACCAAAAATGCATTGCAAAAATTAATTAATCCTATTTATTTAAATATGTAATTCACTTTTCTCTAAAATCTGTCCGAAGTCTGTTTTCTAAGTTCGAAATGGCAAATTATTATCTTACATTATTCATTAAAATATTACTTGATATTGTTTAAACAATCAAGCCTATTATCTATATTATCTAATAAGCCCATTATTGATTAAACAAATTCCATTTGTATAAACTATTTTTGCCTAGAAGTGAATATAACGATATACCGTATCGTACGGAATTACTCATGAATCAAAGTATTGAAGATGGTGATAGCCACTACGTGGATTTGAACCAGCGACCTTTGCGTTTCTAGCACAATGCTCTTCCATCTGGCCTCAGTAGCTCAGATGGGAGAATAGAATCTGTTTAAACAAATGGAAGTTAACTGACAAATGTTTATAAACATTCCGCAATAGATGTAGTACTTATAGTAATGACTACTATGAGAAAATAGATAATGAAATGATTGGAACGGTCAATTTTCTGAAAAATGTACATTTTTTAATTTGGGTAGTTTAGAGGGCACTGAGTCCTCTACAAGTCCTATAACTTTAACATAAGTTTCCTCAAACCCCGAACAATTATTCGAAAAACACCAAAAAATTTCTTCTTTTCATGTAAATTTGAGGCCTCGAAAAGCACCATTAAAAATCAAAATTTCGAAAAAAATACGTGTCCACTTTTTTTGGATTTGGATCGTTGGATCGATGCTTTCTAAATAAAAATAACGACCCTAGTGGCCATGAGAGAAAGAGTGCTATATAATAAACAATACCAAAATACAAGGGGGGGGGGGGCAGCTGCTTATATTCTTTAATACATTTCTAAAATAACATTAAAACTAAAAATGCTAGCCAGTGAATTCCTAATCGTCCATAAAATAGATTTTCTTTCGAATAATTTTATCTTATTAAAAAACGTGCAACATAAACTAATTTTGTTTATTTTTTTTAGGTGAGTGCCCTCTTTATTCAGCACAGAAACGTGGTAAGATATTCTCTTTATAAACTGGTCACTAATGCTATTTTTGCATAATTTGCCATACGCAATGTAGCGCATTGTAGCGCATAACTTCCAATATTGACTGCTGTTTATAATTTAAGTACATATCTATTGTGTGTATGAAGAGTTCCATCCTACACATTCACGATGTATATATATTCGTTAAATAAAACAGGTGTTTATTTGTGAATGTTAAAATTTATTTACAAGCGATCGATTTCGGTCATTAGACCATTATCAGGCTAATCTAAAAAACAAAAACAAAGACATTACAATTTATATAAATTCATGGTACATCCAAGTCGAGTAGGTCAAAATTTTCCACACACCGTTTTAATATTTTTACCTACTCGACTGTAAGTGACTTGGATGTACCATGAATTTATATAAATTGTGTTTGTATAAATTATGTCTTTGTTTTTGCTTTTTAGATTAGCCTGATGATGGTCTAATGACCGAAATCGATCGCTTGTAAATAAATTTTAACATTCACAAAAAAACACCTGTTTTATTTAACGAATATATACATATATTACTGTTCCCATCAAGTTCTTTAATGGTGTTACATTCCAAAACATAAATTCCTTCCTTGCAACCGGAGATTTTATGTTGCGGAGGATGTGTCGGCTAAAGCAATCCAGGTGGTACTAAAATGGCGCCTCAAGTTATTTCGGATCTTCGTCGCAACAGTAAAGTTTATTCGCAAGCGACACTTACATTTTTTTGCACTAATTTAATGTTGCATATATAATTTTATGACATACCGGGCCATTGCTGATATTAACCATTGCCAGAAAGCGCGGTAATACCGCATGTAGTTCAGTTTACATAGTTTTATAATACATACTATTATAATAATGTATTTGCGTAGCATTGTATATTATTGTTTAAACAAATGGTATTTGTTGAAACAATTGCACATTAGCCAACAAACTATAAAAACTTGCCAATAATCTAACAATAGTACTTAAAAAAGATGAACGTAGCATTGCATATTTTTGTCGAAAAAAATGGTATTTGATTGAACTATTGCAAATTAGTTTCAAATGACAAAAAATCCAATCATCCTATAATAATTTCTGCTAAAAATAGAAAAATATATCTATAACATTGTATTTCTGGTTAAGCAAAACGTATTTATTTAAACAATTGTAAATTAGTTAATAAATGACAAAAAATACCAATATATAATAATAATACCAATATATAATAATATATAATATATAATAATCTAATAATTTCCGCAAAACAGAATGTGTTAACATTGTATATTTTTGTTTAAACAAATGGATTTTTAAGGGGTAATGCCACTATATCTTTTTATAAAAATCGATTTTTTTGTTGCCTAAATGTTGTCTTGAGATCTTAGAAATAAGGTACAATACGTTTCATATTTGAAAAAAAAAATTTAAATGCTTATTCGATGAACATACGGCCAAGCGTCGTAGCTGAGCGTACATGCAAAAAGTTTAGCGTGAGAGTTTACAGCCTAGAGACCTAATCGTTCTTATCTTATTTGTAGGAATTACATCCATGGTGTGAAATATAACATAAAATAATATGAAACAGAAAGATTTTGTGGAAATATCCTCGCTACGTTCGTTGAAATGACGCTAATCGCACCATGTTATAGCTGTCTGATGCAACTTGTGTTGTTCTTGATTAGTTGGTAAAAAATAGCAGAAATAATTAGTGATATTCCCGGAGTATATTGTGATCTAACGGAGTCGAAAGGAAGCAGCAGATTTTCAAATAGAACTAATATGACAAGCATTGAATTGTTTGGAACTAGAGTTGCCTCTGCCTGATACCGTATCCACAGTCCACACCTGCAAAAAAGTAATGTCGGTTGAAGATTATTCCAACGTTGAAGTGTATGATATTTAATCATCATTTTTTGAACATTGCTGCTGTTTTCTGCTATTTCACAAGTTGTAGTGTATGAAGAAAATAAATCTGGGCGACACTGCTCAATACATTTTTACCGATGAAATGCTGCAGCACGAGATTTGTCCACCTGGTGATTAATTTTTATTTTGTTTTTCACTTTCAAGTAGCAAAGTAATTGGGGATATTGCGCATGTATAGCCATATGTGTCGTCAATGTTGCATTATCCAGACTTATGAAGATTATGGAGGTATAATGGATGAGCATCGGGCCAAACTGCAATAATTTCTGCGCGAACGCTGACGCACGGCGCATCATGTTTTCAGAGCCATCGCTGACTGATGCTGCAAAACATGCCCAGCTGCTTTCAAAATCAAACAGAAAGAAACAAGAGGAGGAACATATTAATTTGAAAAGATAATTATATGGTCCAGGCATCGCCGACTATAGTAAAATATGACAAATCTATACATCAAAGTTACACAATACAATAGATAACTTTAACTGATCTCAGTGAATTCACTTGAAATTCTGTATGCAGCGTCAGAACAACATTATCTAGAGAAGTACGTACGGATTATACGATTTAAAAGTTCGAAATTTTTTTGTTATAAACAATTTGTAACCTAATTTTGTACCTAAAAGTGATAATTCGTGTTCAAACGTGCGCCATTTTGATTTAAAGCGGAATTTTCTAATTTCCGTACCCACTTCCCGAGATAATCGTATATATAAGCAATTTCTTTTTTGTTTTTATGGCTAAGTGAAAAACTGCGTGCAAAATCTTTCCGGCCGTGCAACCCTGTCCGCCTGAAGAGGTTTCGTTTGATGTCCTCTGACGCTTAAATGTTTTATTTATTTTTGTTTTTTTTTTTATTGTGAATATTCCTCAAAATAAGAAGAATGACGGGCTTGAAAGAGATTTTGCAATTCATTTACTATATTGTAAAAAATATACCTGAAAAGCGGCTATTTTTGCTCGCGCTAGAGTGGCATTACCCCTTAAACAATTTAAACTTAGTTTATAAATGACAGAAAAGCATGGCAATAATCCAAGAATACAAATTCCTGCCAAAAAATATAAAAACAAAACACATAGCTTTGTGAAATTGTAAATTTTCAGAACATTTTGCGTCATATTTACGGTACTGCAGGGAAGGGTGAGGGTGGTAAGAATGTACTGGTGATGAATTTGTTCCTTAGGGAGTTCTGAATAATTTCTGGTAATTTCCGCAATGTCCAAAACAAAATTGATTTGCCACTGTAGGTATTTTAAATGGGAAAATTGATGTACTCGGTGCGGCACGTGCTAATGTTAACCGATGTTTCTCGAATTTGAGGGGATTTTTTTTCGCACCATTATACCACTCCATAATTATTGTTTAAATTGTAGACTACTACTACTATAGCAACAAGTATAAATAAATAAATAGAATCATACCATTATGGGTATTTTTTTCGGAAATCGGGCCGATTGGGGCGTTTCAGCAAATAAACATTTCATTCAGCCTAGTGTACATAGATTGTGCATGTGTTAGGTTGAAATCTTTTGTACGGCACCTGCTGAATAATTACACTTCTCCTATTTGCAGTTCTCATCTGGGATGTGTAGCACTAACGGCTAAATCTGTAATTCAAATTTGAAGATTGATAAGGCTGCATAATATCCGCATGCAAAATACCACGGTTCCGCATAGACTTTTTATACTTAGAGGTCCTGCGAAGATAAAAAGCGTTATTGATGAGGTGAAGAGGTCCCCAACGGCCTTTCAGATATCAGCGCAAAAATAAGGCTGTTGGTCTGGGCGCTGTTTATCTCAACCTCTCGTGACCTATAAAGACTTTTTTCCGCGATCCGGCATAACAAATGCGATGCGGACCGAATGAATGTCTTTTGTTAGCCGAGCGAAACAATCCTTATCTGTTCTTCTACGTCGACGATGTCTTTGGGGAAAAGCGAGGTAACTTGATAATAGAATATTGCACTCAATTTGTTATCATTTTGCTCGCAAATTGGGAAACCTGCTCCTGCAAATTTGAATAGTAAAGTCGTGCAGATTGATAAAGAGTGTAGAAAAAAGAAATATGCTAGAAAAGTGAAATATGTAGATGGTATTTGTCAGCATGGCATGTGTTTTCTTTACATACCGCTAAACGGGCTTTAAGGTTCCGGTGTCTTAACGCTAGATCGAGCCAATAGACCACTCTATAATTGTTCATTAAATTGTAAACTATAGCAACAAGTATAAATAAATAAATTAATGTATAAATAAATAAGATAAAAAAATAAGGTGCCAGATTTTATTACGTTTAAATTACAGAAGAAATTCTACAAAGTAAGATTGTTACGGGCCGAATCATTTAAAACATAAATTCTCTCCATACGGCTCATTAAAATATTGAAATCATCCAGTTGTGTTGAACGATATAATTCTTTGTATGGCTTTACTTTCGATTAGACTAACCATTTTACATAGAGGAAAAGTAACTAAAGGCATAACTAAAGTATTGGCCCGTTGCCCGTGGCGGAATGTAAATTCCGCCCCAAGTGTTTTCCGTTACCGCTGCACGCAAAAGCGTTGTGATCGACTTTGTTATTGCTTATTAAAATTTTTCAGTACAACGAAAGACAACGCGTCTTAATTTCACTACAAACCACAACAAACACACTACTTGCTTCTACCGATTTACGTACAACAAGAACTTTAGTCGAGACGTTACAGGGAACTAGGGATGTTACGGAGGTGACATTTTGGTGACGGAGGCGAAGGCGGAGGTCATGTGTCAACTTTCCCGGAGGCGGAGGCGAAGGCGGAGGTTATGATAAATATATAGAAATAAAAAATATAAAAAGATATATGAAAATAAAATACATCCTCATAATAAAAAAATATATAATATAAAAACACAAATCCATATAAAATATAAACTCTGTGAAATAAATATAATTTAGGAACAAATTAGCTGTGTTTGCATCTATAATGTCAACATAATTCCACAATGGGCTTTTTGGCTTCATATTGATTTTTCACTCAAAGGAGCACACAGTTATAATACTACCACTTGCTATGACTTCTAGGTTTAAAATCGTTATATTTTTCATTGCAGCGTTCCTTAAATAGCGCCCTAAGCCTACATTTAGGTCAGCGGAAACCGCGGGGATGCGCATCCGCGCGGTTCTTTGTCGGCATCGACCACTGCGTGGTGCCGACAAAGGACCAAACAGTGCATTTTGCTGCCCGGTTTCCTCCGGCCTAGACATAGGCTAAATGGTCTCGAAACTCAACCTGCAACTGCAAAATGCAGCCGAAAATAACAAAAATCTTTACCGACAGCCAATTAGGTGTCAAACGAAAGCGTCATGTCAGCAATGCTTTAACTTTTTGTCGGCGTATGGCGGGCGGCGCCGGCGCCGGTGGCACCGTAGCAATCGGTGTACGGGCACACGTCGCGCCGTAGTGAGCGGCGTGTATCCATGCCTTGGCCTCCGCTATACCTCCGCCAACGAAAATGCGAAGGCGGAGGCGGAGCCGGAGGTTGAAAAACACACGAAAGTTCCGTCTTTACGGAGGCGGAGGCGGACCTCCGTTACATCCCTACAGGGAACTACCACGTGGGTGATTACTAAGGAGGAAACTGCATAAAACAGCGCCTATTCGGCTTGAAATTAGACATGTCCCGTTGTACGACTGGCCTTGTTGTATACGTACCCGGCCAATAAAGTTGCATGGAGAACGCATAGAACAAGCAGAAGAGCGACATTCGGCGGAAGGAGATGCAGTACATATAAAAGCCTGCGTGGTTGGAGCGTGGGCAGCTTATATATAATTAGCTTTGTTTAATATAAATGTGACCATTTAAAAATATAGAAGGAAATACTAGATAAGGAGCGAGAGCTATTGATTCAAACAGTTCAACGTTCATAGCCAACGATTTGTCGGAATGATCGCAACGCTCACTGGTTGCTTTACACTAGCTTACAACTGGTTTTGCGTGTGGACGGACGGCTTCGACGAATGACATATCAGTATACAACTTGAAATTAACCACATTTTCTGTATCTTTTTAAACGTACTTTCAATCGCAATGTATAGACTTGTAGGGGTTAAATGGAATTGACGGTAATACAATTCAAATCAATCGGCTAACTTTCAATCGGATGCCAGTATGGTGTAAAAGCAGTCATCATCGACGTAAAAGATTGGATAAGGATAGTTTCGCTCGTCAAAAGACAGACTATTATGTATGAAAGCGTAAACATTATGCTTAGGTAAAAACCTTCAGCCTTCCTCTATCCAATGATGTGCAGTGTGTTTGTCTATAATTTACTGTTTGTTTGAAATAAATGTTTTAAATCTGCTCCTTCATTCAAATAACACTGTATATCCTTAATGTGTGGTGTTCCAATCCAAATCAATAACAAAATATCTTAAATGTGATAAAATAATTTTTAAACCACCGTCTACGTTGGCCAAACTGCCACAGATTTACCACCACATAAAATTATTTTCAAGTGCACCTAGACTACAATGTACATTAACCATTGTTCCTGCACCGGTTAATCTAATCTGTAAGTACCTGTTCGGTCGAATAGCTATGTGGTAACCTAACCCGACCATTTCAAGCACCGGAACGTTCACCTGTGCTGTTGTATGAGTCATGTTCTGTTTACATCGTGACAGAAACTGGCAATTTCAGTTACGAGTGTTACGACACATCTCTTCAGCAGCGGCAAACTCCTTTCGAAAGTCGATCGTGCGCACAGGACCGGAAACTTCATACTTTATGTGTTGTACTTTTATGAATAGAACAGCAATTAACGATCGTAGGTAACGTTTGTATTGTGTTTTGCAAATATTCTTGCGGAAATCATCGTACGTACTTCACGTGAGAATGTAATTTACAGCCCGCAAAAGAACAACGCCATACTATTTTCCCACTCTTGTATTTAACTTTTATTCTTCCAGAGAGACGTCTAGATGGGATCACAGTTTAATATGTTCAGTTGGATAAAACCGAAAGTGTGATAAATTACGCCATAAATCAACTGAAGATATTTCATCTCGGGAAAATTTTTCGGAAAATGTATTTAATTTTTTTGTGCTCCCATTTTTTGTTGGCAGGGATTTATCCCCGATCCATCAGTCATACTAACTATACCAGGGGTAACCCACACATTTTCTTTCCCATGTAAATGTTGTAGAAGAAGGGGCTTTCAGAGCACTGAATTACATTTACCAAAATTGCGGCGTTTCTAAAAATATATTTGCTAATATACACACAAGCTGAAATAATGAACATTATTTCAATATAGAACATTGCACAACGTTAACTTTAAATCTGTTAAAGCTGAGTATGTATCTGTCCATACTCCACGTCCGGCATTTCCCGTGTTGTCATGGTGCTCTCTGTGCCTTTATATGGTAACGACAGTGTAAGAGGCCTCTCATCAATATTCGGAACAGTCGGTCGTGTATCGCAGAGCAGGGGGAGCCATATGCACGTCATGTTTTCCATACTTACATTTTTAAAATGCATCGACCATTTTGCGTTCTGAACCCCGTGCGATGTTCTCCTTGTGGTTGTTCATTGCCCCGGTAATCAGAGTAAATAATGATGCGAGTGTAGGTAAATAGTGTATGCGTATCCCCGGGTTTGCTTGTTATGTAATAAATACATACCAACAAATGCTTGTATGTATGTCAACATGTAAAGCTACTGTTATTACTGCATTTGGAAATGATGCCTTTGAATGCATTCCATTTGGTTATTTCATGTCTCAATGTAATGGGGTAAAGTCTGGACTGATACCTGACTTCACAAACAACGCACTATGGCGAAAAACGACTCACATCTGGAACTCGAGAAAATTAACTTTGTGTAGTAATCGTCTGTTGATACAGAACTGAAGTTAAGACGAGCTCATACATCAAATTGTTGCTGTCTGGGTTGTCGTGCTATTGGCTTAGCACGACCATAAACCATAAAGTTGTTCTAAAGTTGTCTGAAAGTGATTTTGGTTTGATTTTTTTGGATTGTAATGAATGTGATTTTGTTCTAAATATAAATAAAGTAAAGCAAGACAACGGTTATTGGCAAGCATTGTATATATTTTTATAAAATAATACAAAATCAGTTTTATCCCAATATAAATCAATATAAATTTACATAAATAGAGTTGGCAATAATTTTTCTGATCGAAAAGACCACAATCAGATCGATCTTTTCGATGATAACTCGATTATAACGATTTTGAATAATAGATCTTCGCTAATAAGTTCGCTGCTCATATAAACCCAATAATTCGCCAATCCACATTTTTAATAGCTGACTTTACATACATCTACATCAATTTTCCTTCTTTCCTCCCCGCCATCAACGCTGCCTATATAAACCCAACAAATCGCCAACACAAAATCATATGTTATCGATATTTCTTGGAATAATAAAGAAAATAAAATAAAGAAATAAATAAAAAGAAATAAAGATATAAAATAAAAAGTTGCTATCTAAGATCAATCACAAAAAGATCGCCCACCCCTCGGAACCATCCGGCTCATGGACCGTACTTAGAACAAGATCAAAACAAACATCGTATTTGTTGATAAGTATAAGCAGCGTTGGAGTTTTTGTGTGTAATAAACAGAATTATTATAATTAATGTTATTAGATCGCAAGAGCTGTAAATATGCATTTTAACGCTTTTCAATCACAAGCATATAGCATAAAATATATTTTGTCGGGCATGAAAACTATACATTATGATTATGTGGTATGGTGGTGAAATCAAGATACTATAAATACATATTTGGTTGATTATTCATTTGTTATATAAAGTTGTAGGTACCTACGCTGCGCTGCGGACGTGTTTTGCAAGTATACAGCAAAAACGCCAAATTATTATTCCAAGGAAGTAAACCGTGCAAAGTTACATCCTGTGTACAGAAATCTAACTATACCTTGGAAAAAGTCTGACATAATCGAGTGGTTGCTGAAACAAAACGTTTAACTAGGAAATCATTTTTTTGTCAGTTTGCTAAAGCACAGCTGTTAGGCGGCCCACAAACGATCGTACCTACTACATGTATGACATACTTGTGCGTTCGCACTCATGTCATACAAGTGCGACAGTCTGTGCACAACTATGTCATGCTTGCCTAAAAGCCAAACAACTTAAGACGTGCCACAGACGCGGGCCATAATAATGATAATTCGGGCCTGCCGTTGCCCCCCTAGTGGCGAAATCTGTTGGGGGATGTTAAGGCGTGGATTATTATTATTATTATTATACTTGTTCGTTCGCACTCATGTCATACAAGTGCGTCAGTCTGTGCACAACTATGTCATACTTGCCTAAAAGACACACATCAGACGAACATACTTGTACGACATACATTGTACATTAGGGTGGTCCAAATTTATATCTTGCGAAATCTTTTTTTTTGCTGGAGGGCAACGATCCCCACTAATGGGTTCCTTTTACGACAAAAAAAAACTACCCCTAAATTAAAGAAAAATAGGTTCACGTTAACAAATTAACAAATTAGTTAGTAAATGACTAAAAATGCTCCTAATAATAATTTCCTTTAAAAAATAGAAAATATGTCCGCAAAATTGTGTATATCTTTGTTTAAAGAATAGTATTTGTTTAAACAATTGCTAATTAGTTAATAAATGACAAAAAGCCATTAATTTAATACCTTCGTTCGTACCATCGTATATTTTTTATTAAACAAATGCTAATTGTTCAAACAATTTCAAATTAGTTAATAAATGACAAAAAATATGTCAATAATCCAATAATAATCACTTCTGCCAGAAAAAAAATAAAACACGTAACATTATAAAATTGTAAATTTTGGGAAACTTGTCTCATATTTAGGGTACTATGGGGAGGGTAGGGAGCGGTGAACAAAAAAAGTTGTGGATTTTTTCCTTGGGGAGTTCTGAACAATTTCTGATAATCTCCGGTAACTTTTTTTTTAATCCGAAACGTGAAAAGTACACGGAAAAAGATGCATTTTTGCAATTTTTTGTAAATGGGAAATTTGAGGTGCTCGGTGGCACGTGTTAACGTTAACCGATTTTTCTCATATTTGGGGGGAATTATTTTTTTTGGAATAGGAACAGATTGGGGGGATCGTTGCCCTTACCGAAAGGTCCGTTTTTTGGACCACCCTAATGTACATACGTCGTATAAGTATCTCATACATGTATGCCGGTGTGTGGCAAAGTACATTGAATAAGGTTTGTTGTATTCAGTCTGCTCTTAAAATTGTGTGACATAAAAACTCTAATGTTGCTACAGTGACAGCGAAAGTATATGCAGGCGAAGAACTGGTGACTCCTCGGCAAAGAAAATCGGACTAATTTTCTAGACTTTGATATTCAAGAACTTTGGTAATCATCCACCAATCTTGTTTATTTTTTCGGCACATCGTTAAGAAATTTATGAAGACTATAATATGTCTTCACAATTATGAAAAGTTCTTTTACGACTTATGGATAATTAAAATTAAGTGTTTACCGTTGTGTTAATAGCGACTAATTATTATAAAACACACAAAAGTTAAATAATTAATAAATTTGGGCACGTTTATTATTAGTTATTTAACATACTATTCTGTGTATTTACATTAAGATTGCTATACCGGCCTACTAATCAAATATTTTAATGAAAATCGATATGTATGAGTTTTCAACAGCGTTTCTTTGTAGCTTTTTATACTATTTTCATAAGATTTCCATTGTTACCCACAGGAACTATTACATCATCACAAACCACTAATTTCCGGTAGAAATAATATTGTGTATTAAATAAAAAAAAAAAAAAACGAATATGTATGTAATTCCATAAGCAAAGAAAGCACATCACGTATTAGCATACGTGATGTGCTAAAAAGCCCGATTGATTAAATAATATTTTAGACATTTTAGCAATTGTCTGTATTTACATTCCACTTTCCACAAGTATTTCCATAAATCTCAATGTTTACTGTTCGCGAAAATTAGAGAGAAGAGTAATTGTTCGCCGCTGTTCGACTCCGAAAAGATTATTAAACATTTAAGCCAAGTTTGAAATTAGAAGTCCGTCTGTCGTTTCGCGGACGATATTAATATAGACGTGATCTGAGAATAAAGTGTGTAACGTCAAGTCGCGAAAATAAATGAATCTGACATCGTCAGGAGGCAGACAGGGGAGCGAAAGCCGTATTTACTAAATTAGACTATTAACTAAATTTGCTAACGAAGTCAGATGCGAAAGGGACGCCTCGTCGCCATGATTAGTAATAGTGGAATGGTGTCTGATGTCTACTATATTCACGGTCGCACAGTGCTCCGAATGCAAATTACAACTGGAAAATTATTTGTTATAAAATATTCATTGAAAAGTATCACCAAGTTTATCATGGATTACTTTACTTACTTTTCTCACGAGTTTACAATCTGCGAAGAGTCTTTTGAGATGTCGTCATACGCTTTTCTCTTTCTTTGTTATATTCATATTTTAAATCTGAATGTCCTAATTCGGAGTATCTGTCACCAATAATATCATGTGATAAACTTAAAAGACTTATAATTTCGATACCTATAAATTTATTCAGTAACTCTTTTATCACTCATTCTACACAAAGAACAAAAAAGACTATATGAACAAACGTTGGACACTAAATCCTTCTGTATGAAGTTTTTAACTTTGCAACGTGAAAGCTAATCCCCATAAACATATCACCGGCCGGCTTAAGCATTTAAGACCATTAGTCAAAAGCGGTTGTTGTTTATTTGCACGATCTCAGTCACGGTCAGTCACACTCGCTCTTATGAAAGTCCAAATAGAACATGACATCAGTGGTGAGATACGCGCGACAGCTTGAGTCGCATGTCCGAAAGTCCAATGCGAAAATTACAGCGAGGTGTTGTACCGACCGATGTACAAGAGAGGCGCATGAATTAAGGCCCTGTCGTCGTTATTTCGAAGCGCTATGTGAGTCACCCTGACTGGCCGAATAAAAAAATAAAAACCGAGGACGCATTCACACATATATAAATATAGTGCTGCCATGTGGTACGCTAATCATAAATAACGTCAGTGAGATAGATGTATGTACGTTGTTCTTGTACACGCGTAAGTGTACATGGGCTAGAGGTTGGGGTATTTTTGGATGGAAAACGGACGAAGGAATGTTGAGTGTTATTAAAAGGTTCATTTTTCAAAAGACATTCTACGAATTTTGGCCTTGCGTGTATTGTAGTAAATTTAACTTTCTACTTCTAAAATGGTTTTATGATTAAATGGTTTGGTTCAGTGAAGCAACCTGTAGCTACATCTACACACCATTAGCAAAACCGGATTTGCCTTAAACTTGGCGCTCCTTGAACCAACTTCCACCCGTCTCTAATAGATGTCATGATAGGTGAAAGTAAAACAAAGATCCTTGTTCCTTTTCCTTCAAATGACGAATTATATCTATTTATGTCACAGGCCTCGGTAGCTTAGCGGTTAGAGCAATGCCCGGATAGGCAGAGACCCCGGTTCGAATCCGAGCTGGGTCCGTAATTTTTAATAGTTTTTAAAATTTACTTTTCTCTCGGTTTCACTTTCATCAAAAATTCATTGCAACCAATTCCTTCGGAGGATACACCGATTAAACCAGTACCTACATCTACTTAGAAATATATTCTTCTTTTTTCGTTTAAAGATCTATAAACATAATCTGGTTCATTAAATCTTTGCAACATTATTCCATGATTTTTGAGGTCGATGAAAGTTACATTTTTATTTTGTTTTCATAGAGAACTTTGCCTAACGAACTAAATATCTATAATACATTTTCAAAACATCTTTCGTCATATAATTCAGAAGTCTAACCTCAAGGATCACTTTCACTTAAATAACCAGTAGCATTGTGTATTTATACATACAGTAGACCTTTAGGGCAATCGAGACTGCTATGTAAATCGCGTTCCTAATCTGCATTCACCCTAGACCTCAGGGGGTGTGCTCACCATAAAAATCTCCCGCCACCCCACAGCAATCTTATTAGAATTACGTGGGTGCGCCCATGAATGGATTGGTCTGGGTTGCGCGGTGCACATGCAATCGTGCACTCCCTCCTCATTAATGGAAATGGGGGAGCACATTACAAAGTACAAAGCGGTACATCGCTCGAAAGAAATTTAAAGGCGAGCCTCCACAGCCTGTGTTCCTTCGCAGACGGTGCATAATTACACCATCGATTAATTTTTGTTATATTCATCATTATGCCACACCATAATGTGGCAATATTTTATTGTATATGTAAATTATTTCTATCTGAGATAATCGCGATAATAATTTTATTTAACGTAATCGGCAATCTCTTCGCAAATTTGGACGAAGACGCTCAAAACATTTTTTACACTAAAATTAGGAGAAAATTACAACCATAAAATCACTAACCACATTTTGGCATTACAGTAGCGGTTCTTATAGGCACTGTGGAACTGCAGCCCCTATTTTCACTTGATATTACCGGTAACATTTACGATAATGAGCCATTTTTTCTTTATACTTGTGGAATATATTATAATCCTTAAGATTAATGTCAGTAGGCTATCCCCCGTTTCAGAAAAAGATACAAAAATCTTTGCATGAGACTGTGCGCCTCACAGTTCCAGCGGCGTGGTGATTGATTGTTGTGCGCATGAGCAAATAGGTTGCACACGTGCAGTTGCACGCGAGGCTGCGGCCTGCGAAGGAGAGAAAACACTGTCACTCCTGCAGTACAGACCCTGCTGTGCTGGCGTTTTTCAAACTGCAAATGAGATATCAAACCGTATTTTGGATATAATCTTTCTAGGAAATGGACAAAAACTGATACCTGAGACGTATGTTGCAAATCTCAAAGCCAAAAAAGTAGGTGTTCAAGCAAAATTAAAGCGGTTTCATTATATTATGCCTCATGCTGACAACCAAATGCAATCTCGAGAAATTAGTGTGGATAAAGCTAATGATTGTATAACGAATTTTAAAAATTGTGTTGATTTGAGAAACTAAAAGTACCTTCAAAGAAATATCCTTGGACATTAATGGCAGAACGTAACGAAGTGTGTGACTGTATATGTCAGTGATGTAAAAAACTAATTATTCGTTACTTTGTACCCAGTACACGGCGGTAACCTAAGTAACGGGTACCGATGTAAACGGATACCCGCTACTTTTACTACTGATAGTACTGATACTGGTTCCGCTTCTTTTTCCGGTAATCCACTCGTAGGCCAGCTGGCAGACCTCACGAGCCTGTGCCCTAAAACTATCTTGTTTAAAGTCCAACCAATTCCAGGTTTCTGGTTGACCTAGTCAGTAACGGCGACCAAGGCAGTAATAAATGTGAGGAAGGGATACCAGGGATCTGGTGCTCGCTTGTGGCTCATCAAATGGGGCTTTCGGAAGTTGTGCCATCATGAGGACATAACGATCTGATATCTAGTATATCAGAATAGGGATTAAGGCAATTGCGGATAGACGCTATAGCCCACATGACGTTTATACCCTTCTCCATGTGGAGCTACCCTATCCCACGTATGTAGGGAATAAGGGTCGCTGAGAGAGATGATATGTGGTAGAGTTCTCAGCGTAAGCGTGCTCGACGGTGCATCCATCCTCCGACGAAAACCTTTCTAACCTGAATGGGTACGGATAACGCGTTAGCGTTCTGGGCGGTGACTCGTCAAACGTGGGTTCCGGAAGGTTTCCGACACGAGTACGTGGAGTAACTCAAAGCTGTGGGATGCACTAACTCTGCCGTGTAGACCCCTAGAACCACCGGGGGCTACCCTATACCATGGTTCCCATGCTGTGGGTCAATGGCTGCCCTTCTACGGTGTGTACAGATGTTGAATAGAGGTTTGCGAAAGTGGCCTCGCCGGCGACTCGTCCAACGATGTCGGGGAAACCCGACTAACACGAGTACCGAGGGGAAGGAGAGCCCCCATGGCTGGTCTGTGCTTACCAGGTCTTATTTGTATCATGGGAGCCTGCGTGTGATGGTACCATTGGTGCACAACTACTTTAGTGGATTTACAAAAAGCCTCGACTCTCGGGGGCAGACACATTTCCTAGGTGGTGTAGGTACCATGGATGCTGTATGGCGAAAGCAGGGTTATCGTCAGCGAGCCGACCCCTATGGGGCGGTGGTCCTTATTCATGGTAATCCACTCGACTCAACAGGCAACACTACATACCATCGATACTATGCTTATAATAACGACTAGTAGTCAATCGTACCCCGTCGCCTCTTGGTTTAAATTCCAGATAGGAATATTAAAATAAAGTGTTCATGTTTGACATTCGATTATTGCAAAATATCTTGGGTATGACTTTTTAAAAGAAGTGGTCTTCTGTTCCCTTACCGGAGGAGAAGTTAGCGATAAAAGTTACCCATAAAACGTTCTGTGATCCGATTTTAAACACTGACACATTTTTGGAAAGGCTTCAACGTACTGTGTCTACAGTAGTTATTGCAGAGGGCGTAATTAATAATTACCAACTGAAAAATTAAAAAAAAAAGTGATTTGCTTAAATTGGCAAATTTTATCAATCTCATATCTCTGTCAATCCTTTACCACTTACAACATCTCTTACAGCAATCAAAGGCACAAATATAGCCCATACTTCCGTAGTTATTGTATCCCAAGTTTCCGCTAATTAGTGGTCTCAACAAATTTCTGAACTTTGAATATTTTTACTCTCGGACATGCGAGTATAGAAAAATCCATCGTTTCAGAAAAGCACTTTGCATAATTTCTTGTTATCATCCAATTGTAACAACAAATACACTAAACGAAAGCGGAAGCTTGCCACCAATGATGCTAGTTATTAAGGCAAACGTTCCGGTAATTAGTGGTCTAAAAAATTATGAACTTTGATTATTTCTATCCTGAGATGCTAATATAGTAGCGAACACCGCTTCAGAAAAGCACTTTGCATAACACCTTTTTATCATCCGATTGTAACAACAAATACACCAAACGAAAGAGGACGCTTGGTTCTACTTTTGGTAGTTATGTCAGGCGAAGTTTCCCATTATTAGTGGTCTGAAAAAATTATGGACATTGGCTATTTTTATCACGAGGTGCGAGCATAGAAACATACACCGCTTCAGAAAAGCAATCTGCATAACGCCTTTTTACCATCCGATTGTAACAACAACTACACCAAATGAAAGACGAAGGTTGGATCTACTTCTGCTAGTTATTGCATGCCAGTGAAAACACAAACACAAACAACAATGAAAACCCGGAGGGAAGTAGCTATAAACTTATCAATAAAACTATATGTAAAATTACATATTGTATTAAATTGTTATACTTCAAACATTTCCAATTTAGAGTCTAACTATGGTAGCTTTACGCGACCTTTTTTTTTTTATTAAGAATAAGAGACAGAAATAATCAGAAAAATTGTTGCACTTGATACAATATATCTTTATCGTCCCAGCGTATTTAACTAATACGACCAGCTTCGATTTTTTGCCCCAACCAAGAATTTTATTCTGGTCTGAAGGCTGGCCTCCAATGAGGAAGGTTTCAGGTTCTTGCGGTTGGGACTTTAGTACTAGATGTCATGGCGTCTGCACTATTAACAAAACTATATTAATAATCGAAATACAGATTATAAACCAACATAATTACGAACAATATAAAACAAACGGTGCTTTGCTCCGTAATCGCTTATCTATTATCCGAAATTGTCTGATGGTGGTACCTATAACCGGGAAGTACACCTGAACACTTCTTGTCAACTATGACAAAAATCCCACTGTGACTGACAGTGAGTAAACCTGTGTTAAGTTTCCGAAGTGCGAGGACGGGTGGGGGGACGCATGGGCTAAGGGGGTGCTTGTGGGCTCTGGGCTAAGTTAGTTTGGGGCTAGCAAGTGAGCAAAATGCTCCAGAAACAGTGCTTCGTTTTGCTCGATAATCATCATTTTTACCCTCACCCTCTTCCCCTGGCGTTGGAACTAAGACCACGTTTGAGTTTCAATTTTGATTTTGTGGTTCTTTATGACGACTTTTCATTGTCGAGGGACCCTTAGAACGCGAAGAGCGAGAAAAGAACAAGAAACGAGTGTTTAAATGACCCACCTTACTAGTTGCGCTAGCAGTGCTATCAAGGTCAAAAAAAGTATTCATCTTTTCACTCAAATTAAAACAAGTTGGATGGTATTTATTTTTAAACAAGTAGATCACGCTTCAACTGTAACAACCTAGGTTAAAGTAACTAAAAAATGTAAGATTAAAGGAACGGACACATATGCTTATTTACAAGCATGCCAGCAGTGAGCATGCTTAAATCGAACACTTTATTTCTTTTAGGTTTTTATCAAGATTCTGAATAATTTTCTTTTTATATTTGTTTCCTTTTATACAGTTAACAAAAAAAACTGGAGCAGTACCGCACCTAATTTTAACTACGAACCTCCACTGGGCATTACCATCAAAATATGTAACAATAGTGAAAACCGATATTGATATACATATACATATGATACCTGATGCAGTGTAGCGTATGAAATGTTTTGAATTCAAAAATAAAAAAAAAAACATACATTTTAGGTACTACATATTTAGAAACAAACATGCAATTCTTCATCATTCCAATAATTGTCCCTTCGTTATTTTACGTTCATCCTGATGTTTTCTGTTCTCGATCGTAGATCCGTATTCTAGCGTATTTGCAGGTATCTGATTAATGAGCCCCGCATTCCGATGCTTACCGGTGCGTGCCGTCTTCTCCTGCGACGGCCATTGTACCATTTCCTAATTGGAAGAGGGAATCTCGTGGAAATAATAATCTCGAGATGCTTTCGACCGGGAGATTTGAACTATGCGGGGACCTGCTAACGAACGATTCAGCCTGCAGCAAATGGGGGGATCCACGCTCCAAGAATTCGATTACTCCCCAACAAAGTTTAGCTTAGGTCGTCTTGGTTTAATTTAATGGGATATTTTTTATCCTGTCGCTGGTGGGATTGGTGCGGTATTTCCTACTGAAATAAGATTATAGGTTTGGCATCCTAGATTAACTGCTATTTTTATTAGAGAGAAGATAAAAGTAGAAATAGATGTTTATGCCTCCCTTAAGACATTTACACAGACTGTGCCAGACTGTGGCACAGCGGTAGAGTGCTTGGCTATCAGTTTGGGGTCGTGAGTTCGAGTCTCGCGCCCTGCTTTCAGAGTAAAGGTTTTTCTGTTGTTTTCCTTTACTCCACGGCGAATGCCGAAAGCCAAACAACTTAAGACGTGCCATCGGCGCGGGCCAATAATAGTAATAATTCGGGCCCGCCGATGCCTCCGTAGTGACGAAAGCTGTTGGGGAATGTTAAGGCGTGGATTATTATTATTAAAGGGTCGAAAATCAATGGGTGTAGGCAGTTGGTATTAAAAAAATATCCATTACGTCATACGTAAAAAATAGTAAGGTTTAATTTTATTAAATTTGATATATTTAGAATAAATATTTTAACAAAATTAAATTTACTTTACAAAATTACCGGAACATCTAAATAATTCTCCAACGGTAAGAAATTAAAAAGAAGCTAAAACAAAATTTTTTGGCTTTAAACAAGCTATCGTTTAAATTATTATTATTATTAGCCTTTATTACCCTCTTTTTTTAATAATAGTATTACAATAAATAAAATAAGCTTATCATGGATTAACTAAATAAGTAAAAATGCAAAAAAGTTCAAACTAAATTGGTAATTGCCCATTTTGGACATAGGCCTCCCCCATTTCTATCCATTCAGCCTTCTCGTGGGATGTTCTCATCCATCCAGTTCCTGCGATATTTCTTCCTCAGGTGATTCGGCGGTTGGTGCGTGCACCTGTACTAGACTAATTGGACATATGTTTCCGATTTTTATAATAAGCACAGCTATTCGCTCATTGATAGGTTGAAACTCTACTATGTTGTTTCTCAACTTTTTTTATGCAGAATCCGACGCCGTATTGGCCATTTTTTGCAGGACCATGGCAAATTATTAATCCCGTTTTCCTTTCTGTTATTGATTCGTAGTTTTTCCTTATTTCTGATAGGCTTACAATATCCCATTTTATCCTATCAAGTGCGTTTTCTAGTTCTTGTATTCTATCTTCTGATTTCAGTGTACGACAATTTAAAGTGCAAATATACAATTTGTAATCCATTTGGGGGGGTTTGGTCGTAATCTCCCGCGGTGACCGGCCGTATTGGGAGAGTGCTGAGTGTACTTTGTTTAAATTCCTTGATTCGTGTTTGAGTGTTTTGATTTTTTCTTTCTTGTTTGTTATAGTACGTTAGTTTATTGTTATGTCTAATTCTATATATGTTTCCTGGTGAATTGCTTTTTCCTTTTTCTTTAGCAGTTGAGATTTTTGACATTTCCTTATGCGATGGTGTATTTCCCTATTTGTTTGTTGCGAGTTCGTTTTTATATGGTTTTGCTTGATTATGTTTTTTATGTTTTGTGTCCTTTTTCCATTCTCTTCATTACTGTTCATTGCTATTGTTGTCTCCAATTTTTGTTGTGCGTTCTCCGTTGATTGCTATGCATGTACTTTATCGTTTGTTTTCTTTTGTAATGCATCTGTTTGCTGTGATGGTGCTACATTTTTCCCTTCTGTTAGTTTTCGTAGTGAACTTAGTTTTGTTGATGTACCCAATGAATTTGCTCTACTTCTCTGCATGAGTGTTTCCAGTGGGTTTCTTGTTTCTTGCTCTGGTGTTTGTTGCAGTGTATCCTGTGATCTTATGAGTTGTTTTGTTTGTGTATCCTTTTGTTTTTTCTCGGGTTGGCTGTGTGAATCCTCATCAATCTCCTCTGACATCATCCGCTTTTTATTGATACTGAGCATTAATTGATTTTGTTGATCTGTATCGATCGCCTTTCCATTGACATAGATTCTGTTGTTTTTAATTATAGCGTGTTCTCCATTTTTTCTGCTTTGTCTCATGATTGGTATTAGTTTCTTCCGCTCCTGGATTTCTTCCTTTGTTAAGTCTTCCGTAATGTATATGCCCTTTGGAAAATTCTTTTTACTAGATAGCGTTTCTATTGCCTTCCTGTATGCTAGGAATTTAATCAGGATGGGTCTTGTTTTTTCGTGGCATTTGTGCCCCAGTCTTCTGATGAAGTCTATGTCTTGTAAGGACATCTGTGACTGTATGTTTTCGTTTAGTATGTTTATAATATTTGTTTCCAAATCAAACATGTTTTTTTCTGTCTCTGGAACTCCATGTACCACAATACCCTTCTTTCGCTGTTCCCTGGCTTGCCTTTCCAGTTGTCATGCTCATCCAACTTAGTATTTGTCCTTGCCTGGGAGATCTCAAAACCGCTTGCTAATTTGTTGAAGTCATCCCTTAGTTTATCTATATCAGTTTTAACGTTACTTCCGAGTTTATTTATAGCTTCCAAGATATTTGCTTCTACGATATTGATGTCCGACATATTAGTAGTGTTAGTAGTGTTTTTATATATATATTTTTATTTTTATTTTCATATATATATATATATATTTTTTATTTGTTTTTTTTTGTTTTTTTTTTTAATATATAATTATATTTAAATGTTTTTCTCTATTACTTGGACATGTAAGTACAGGGACACAAATCTTCCGCACCTAGCGGCCTATCTAGGTGACTCACTTATAGACAAAGACAAGAGGGCCACGGTCAGGGTAAACAAATATATTTTCAATATTCTATACAAATATATTTTCAATATTCTGGGTTCTTATTTTATTATAGAAATTTGGTAGTCTTTTCTTTTTACTTTATCATACGCAGTATGATGAAGTATTGTAATCGTGCCGAAAAAAAAAATTGAGATTTTAGCGAAAATAGGTCTTTTTGGGTCCCCTGAACATTTTTGACCAAGGTACAAAAAAATGTCTGTGTGTGTGTATGTGTGTGTGTGTGTGTGTGCGTATGTGTGTACTCGATTTTTGTGGCGACGATTCAGGAGAAACTACTAAAGGTATCGAGACGAAAGTTCATATTTAGAAGTTTTATGACTAAACTTAGAGCTGAAAAGCTTTTGGTTCAAAAGGGTCCAAAGGAACTGGCAGTTTCGTCTAAGCATTTTTCAAGGATTTTGCAAATGAGCTGCTATTTCTGTAATTTCGTCAAAATAGTTAAATAATAAATTAAAGTAGAGAAAATTTTGAATAATTTATGCCTATGATATTTTTTGGTAAAATTAATAGTTTAGCTTTAAGAGCAAATTCTATTTGATCGAGATCGGTCGCATCTGCATTGATATGAAACTTCAAAGTAGCCTGGATTTGACAAATATTTTTTTGTGCTGTCACCACAGAAATGTCTATGGCTGTCACACTCGAAAACAGCTGATTTTATCAGAGGTTGGAGAACCGCTATGGAACGTTGCCGCTCTAGTGCAGCAAAGTAGAAAATACAAAATTCAAATAAAATAAGATCGCCAATTTGATTTTTCGTTGATAAGAAATATCAATTCGTTGTTATCTAATTGTAAAAACGATAAATTGAGAAAATTGTAAATAAAGTATAGCGATGAGTATAGTAACGTTTTAGTATATTGGTACGGATGTGACATCTACAGTGTCATGAACGAAAATAAATTTGCAGAATTTGAATTAGCTTTTTAAACGTTTTAAACTTGAGGTTTCGTAGAAGTGGTATCAACCTAACATTTCCTATCCAGAAATATAACCATTTTTAATTTTTTTAATACGTATTTCTCAAAAGGCAACAGGAAAAACGTTGATGTCACTCCTGCCGAAAACTACATAGCGCGACTCGCTCACATGCGACGGCGACGCTCCGTCATCGGTGACGCGCCGGCACCGCTCGTCTCGCTATTCCGTACTTTCGGCACTTGTGAGATAAATAACTATTGTTCTGGTGACAGTAGGTAGTGTCAAATGTTGATGCTTTGGCAATACCTACTATTGATAGTATTGACTATCAAAATATCTGTCAAATCTGGCTAATTAATTTAATTTTAATGTAGACACGATTTATCTGAATCAAATAGATTCTCATGCAGCTAAACTATCAATTTTATATTTTGTATGATAAAGTCATGTGCCTGGCCACATCAGATTTTTTACTTTATCATACGCAGTAAGATAAAGTATTGTAATCATGCCGAAAAAAAAATTGAGATTTTAGCGGAAATAGGTCTTTATGGGTCCCCTGAACATTTTTGACCAAGGTACAAAAAAATGTCTGTGTGTGTGTGTGTGTGTGTCTGTGCGTATGTATGTCTGTGTGTAAACGATTTTTGTGGCGACGATTCCGGAGAAACTACTAAAGGTATCGGAACGAAAGTTCATATTTAGAAGTTTTGTTACCAAACTTAGAGCTGAAAAGCTGTTGGTTGAAAAGAGTCCAAAGGAAGTGGTAGTTTATTCTTAGCCTTTTTGAAGGATTTTGCAAATGAGCCGCCATTTCTGTAATTTCGACAAAATAGTTAATTAATAAATTAAAGTAGAGGAAATTTTGAATAATTTATGCCTATGACATTTTTTGGTAAAATTAATAGTTTAGCTTCAAGAGCAATTTCTATTTGATCGAGATCGGTCGCATCTGCATTGATATGAAATTACATAGTAGCCAGGATTTTGACAAATATTTTTTTGTGTTGTCACAATCGAAAACAGCTGATCTCATCAGAGGTTGGAGAACCATTATGGACCGTTGCCGCTGTAGTGCGGCAAATTATAAAATACAAATTTCAAATAAAATAAGATCACCAATTTGATTGTTTGTTGATAAGAAATATCAACCCGTGTTTATATCTAATTCTAAAAACGATAAATGGAGAAAATTATAAATAAAGTATAGCGATGAGTGTAGTTTTATTTTAGTATGTTGGTAGGGATGTGTCATGAACAAATACAAATCTGTCAGAATTTGAATTACCTTTTTAAGGTGCGTCTTCATTATGGCAGTGGTAGCAGACGCCGTTATAGTATTTCCAATAGAAAATTGCTAGTGACTCATGTTTATCTACATGCAAACTAATATGTGTCATTATCACGATATGTAAGAAATACTATAATTTCGTATTCTACCACCGCCATTCGCTACCAGTGGCGGCTCGTGCAAATTTGCTTTGGGTGGGCAAAAAAAAATTAATGGATTTTATCGGTCTTGATAAGAACTCTATGGTAGTCACTACCAAATAAAAACCAATACCAATACCAAATTATATGCCTAATTCTTTGACATATATCTTGTCGTTCATTTAAGACAAGTTGGCGAAACTACTTTAATAAAAAATCTACTAAATCTACCACTTGCGTTATGTCTTCCCGTGTTCCTGCCAAGATTTCAACAAATTAACATCATCACTCCACTCGCAACTGTATCCACTAACAGACTAACCACCAAACAAAACAGTAAACATAACCCCAAAACGGCGTTATACAGGTTATACTCCAAAATTGCGGGAAACAAAATAGCGCGAAGCCTTGCATTTGTATTTGAAACAGATGACCATCACGACGACAGACATCTCGAGGTCCGCAGCGCTAGCTCGCTGACTTCACAGCCTGGATATCACAATGTAATACATAGATACCATACACAATACAGATACAATCCCAGTAGCGCATGCGCGTTGTGTGCCATGCTTGCTTATGGGCCGATTTGATGTCGGTTGATGTGCGGACCTTGCGGACTCAGGGTCCGCGGTTTGCTATTGCTCCGAGTTCCGACGTATTCTCGCACGCTAGAGAGAGCGCGATCCATCTAGGATCTGTGTGCGTAGCAGAGAAAGTAGTATCAGTCTCCGTGTAATACCGGTAATACCCCGAGGTATTTGAAAATAATTACATCATGAGTTTGGATAACAGAGATTTATTGGAATGTATTTGTACTGGATAATTATAAATATTTTGATTATTGAAAAATGTGTGTAAATAAATAGGTATTTTTTATATTTTTTTGTTCGTGTTTTTTTTTGGGTGGGCAGTGCCTATCCTGCCACCCCTGACGAGCCGCCACTGTTCGCTACCATTACCTACCAATCGGAACGCACCTTTAAACTTGGCGTTTCGTCAAAGTGGTACCAACCTAGCATTTACTATACAGAAATCATTTATTTTTTTTAAATACGTATTTCTTAAAAAGCAACACAATAAACGTTGATGTCGCTCCTGCCAAAAACTAGATAGCGCGACTCGCTCACATGCGACGGCGACACTCCGCCTTCGGTGACGCTCCGCATCACCGCTCGTCGCGCTATTCCATACTTTCGGCATTTGTGACATAAATAACTATTATTCTAATGACGTAGTGTAGGTAGTGTCAAATGCTGATGCTTTGACTGTATCTACGATTTATCTCAATAGAATAGATTCGCATGCAGCTAAACTATTAATTTTATATATTGTATGATAAAGTCATGTGCCTGGCCACATCAGATTTTTTAAATAGATTATTACATGTTTTAATTCTTAGATTAATTATAACAATTTTTTATAGGAATAACTTTTTATAAAACGCATTATCTTTTAAATATTAGTTATTAACCAAAAATTGTCAAAATTACCGGAACACCTAACCAATTCTTCAGCTCCAAAAATTTCTATAATAAATTGAACGGAAAATATGTTTGAACGATAGCTTGTTTATAGCCCTAAACCTCTGTTTCAACAATTTTCTTAAATGTCTTACGTTTGGAGAATTATTTAGGTGTTCTGGTAATTTGGCTAACCCTGGATAACTATTCTGTATATACGGTTTTACTTAGCTAAATAAGATTTTTAATACATTTTCAAAGTTTTTGAACCTGTGGTGTGTCTTATTACCTTAGAAAGATCAATAAAATATGAAAAATTAAACAATTTTCTTCATCAAATCTTCATGGAAAGGTAATAAAATATAGAACATGAGAAATTTACAGATTTACTGTTGAACAGGGCTGGCCTTTCTTCAATCAATGTAATTAATTTTTCTGCATCTATAAGCATTTCAACTGCCTCATCGTCAGAGATTTTGGTAAGCACGTTTCAACTGATCGGATGAACCACAACTAGCAAGTCTAGCTAGAAGCGCGAAAATAAAGTTGCAAGTGCGCGCACGCTCATGCCTGTCAGAAGGTTTCATTTTAGCCTGCGACAATGGCGTCGTGGGAAATAGAACCGTTTGCATTTCTTTTGCATTGCTTTTTTGTCGCAACGATTTTTTTGTCGCAAATGCGTGTATGCCCATTCAAAACAACGCGCTCTATTTTTGCGACTCAAAAATCGTGCTACAAAAAGTTCTAGTGCGCGCCTACAAAGTACTTACCTACATACATATGTAATAAATCAAATTACAACACACACTTTTCAAAAGAAATGAAGACGATTAACAAAAGTAATCCAGCAGAAATTTGAAAAAGGACATTCGAACAAGATATTTTAAATGAGATTGAGAAGTAGGGCCGTAGTTCAACGTAGTAATAATGATTTATCCAGAAGTTATACCTGTGGCTTCCATAATTTTGATTATTTTCAGCTTTGAAAATAATTGTAGGAGAATTTGGTTGGAGCTATTCTCTTTCTCGCAATTATCGGTGCTTTTCTTATTATTAGAGATAGATTACTAGAGAGATAGAAATTCAATTAAATGGACAAAATAGTGCCGTATGTGAAAAAACTAATGAAAAAAACAATTTAATACTTAATTATTCCAGAAATATTTTTAATAAACAAAGAAATTACATTTTATAAATATGCGGTCATAACTTTTTTATTTGTGTTCCGATCAAGATGCCTTTTTAATTTCTTATAGGCCGTTTTTACTATTAGATTGTCAGTTTAAATATTTTTGCCAACAAATTCGCTGATCACAAATAACACTGTTTTGTGGGTTCAGCATTTGTTTGTGATTAATTTGATATCTACAAGCGTTTAATAAAGTCAGAAAATAAATTTTATTTATGATATTTGGTTCCTTCTTTTCCTGGTAGTGCTTTTGCTTTCATAGCTAATTTTAATGTTGCTCGGTTGTATGATTCTGCGCCAAATTATTTACGTATGTAAGATTTTTATTACACAGATTATTTGAAAATGTTTTTGTAAGCAATTTTTCTGGAGTCGGACCACGAAAAATATCTGTAGTTGGAGTCAGAGTCGAGAATTTTTTTACCTACGTCGCAGCCCTGGTTGTAATACATGTTTTATATATGCACTGTACATTTTATTGTATACAAAGGCATTCTTTTAGCTAATTAGCATCTCTAATGTCGTTAATTATAGCGATGCGAATACGAATGTTAAGCGCTTGCGTAAGCCTGAATGGACAGCAACTCGGTACACATCCGAATTGCAAATTTCCCATTACCGTTTGGTTTGGCGATGCACAACCGTCAAATTTAGCAGTCCAGTGCTGGACTTGCCGTCGCCCGACCAATTACTGTCCTGGATTGCTAATTAATATGCTGACCCGCGCCCTAAACGGAAATTTGACTCTGCTTGTGCAGTTAATTCAAAATTTTAATTAAAAAGCTTGTTTTGCAAATTTGATCCGGTGCGCGATAGGTCGCGACCGATTACAGAGAATGGAAAAATGCAAATGTATTCGTAAATTTGTTGTATGTATAGGCAGTTTTATTTATGCTGTCATAAAAGGACATTCGTTATTTGTAGATAAACCTCTAATGTAAATTATTTTCGTTTTACGGGTTTTCGGATGAAGTATGCTGGATTAATGAGTATTTCGGCAAATTCCTTTGAACTGTAAACGCAATTGTTTTATATTTTGCGAATTAGCAGATTACGGAAAGTATGCCGGTTCTGTGAATTGTAATACCCACAATCTATTTGTCGCTTATTATTATTGATGTGTTTAATTGTGTGTGCCAAGCTGTAAAATGAATATTGTTTATACAGCGTGTCCCACGTTAGAAACAAAGTACTAATACAAACTTATGTTTTTACTTTATTATACGTAGTATGTGAAGTATTGTAATCGTGCCGAAAAAAAATTATATTTTAGCGGAAATATGGATTTTGGGCCCCTGAACATTTTTGTCCAAGGTACAAAAAAATTTTCTGTGTGTGTGTGTGCGTGTATGTACCTGTTTTTTGCGACGATTCCGGAGAAACTACTAAAAGTATCGCGACGAAAATTCATGTTTAGAAGTTTCTTAACAGCATACATGCACGGTCCTGGCCCATGTATAGCGGGGCAGCGGTGAGGGGAACCAAGCTTACGAGAGGTGGGCTCTGGGAATATGTCATCTTGTGGAAGGGAGTTTAGACACGCCTATCGAGTATAATGGCGCACGTTCTGAATTTTTATGAACGCGGCGTAACGGGAGAGCAGTAAATACGAGAAGATCGTATGCACTATGTAGTACGAAAGCGATTCTAGGGTACCCGTCGACCGTTAGCAAAACTGTTCTGACTAGATCTATTTCATGTATCCGGCGAGCAGAATACCAAAGCGCTGACAATATTATTGTCGATTGACTCGATTGACAGACCTACGATGGATATGCGGTAGTATTGCGAATCGCTTCGCTCAGAAAGTACTGGTTCAGCTGTACCGGACAATAAAGGATGACTTCCGGTTTCTGCAGACTTTTAGTATTTAGGGATACATTTTGAAATTTTCGAACCAGTAGATAAAGATATTAGGAATGAGAAATCAAGCAATTCGAAATATACAGAAGCACAGATTAAATGTAAATGATTGAAACATTGTCTAGGTTTTTGTTTCTATACATCTGACATATGAATTCAAATAAGATGGAAAATCAAAACAACTAGTGAATATGTAAATCATGTATAATTATGTACAACTAATACTCCATGTATATCAAATATTTGTGTAGGTACCTAAAATAATCAACTAAAACACAACAGTAAATTATATCCTATTCAAGGCAACTACAATAGAAGTAAAATTTTCGTAGAATGTATATAACACAATTATATACCTGAAATAATTAACTAAAACCTTATAATAATTTTTTTATATACAAAGAAATACAGCTCAAGCTAAATTTACATTGTAGCATGTATAATGTATAATGTACCTATATAGCATAATTATGTACAATAAATATTCGATGTATAATAAATAATTATGAGATCGGCTATGTCTGCATTAAAATAAAAATTCACGGCACTCGGGAGTGGTAGCGGTAAGAGTCAACTAAAACCAGTACGAATACTCTTTCCATATTATGATCCCCGGATAGTTCAGGAACAAAACAAACAAATATCGCGTCATTTAGGGGGTCAGTTTCAAAATATCAAAAGTTTTTAAATTTTTTAAACTCGTTGCACATTTTACGCAGCCTGTATAAAATATGTACCAAACATTATAATTTTGTTGATCATATTTTGCGTAATCTATATATTCTACAAATAAACATGAAACTGTTAGCACGAATAATAACCAAGATATTCAATGTAAACGATTCGCAAAATCAAACAACAAAAATGTGGTAAAATTAAAATAACTCCTGATTACTTTTGGCATTTAGGTATAGGAACACATGATAAAAAGTTGGTGTATTTTGATAAGTGACAAATTTTATATCAACTTCCGGTTGACCGGAAGTGGCAGTCATTTGAGAGTATTTAAATTTACAAGTTCGAATCGACTAGATCTCGATTCCATTTCCGTGATTCTGCTCGAGGCTACGGGCCCGCCGCGCCGTGCGATCGCAACGTATAGGTGAGTATACCTCCTTACATATTCTGTTGCCCTGGTCGGTCGGACTATGAAACAGCTGCAAATTCAGGACGAAAAATATCGTGATTTGATTTTAGTTGTGGGTTTGCAATATTATGAAGGAAATAATAAATCTTTGCACATATTGGGGTACAACTTTGGCGTCTGCCCCAAACTCGCAGCGTTAGAAGTGGGTTGTAACTTAATTTTTACGTAGACCAATAGAAATGCTCGCAACGAAGCCAGGAATTCTAGAACAACTAGCGCCACCACGCAGAGGACTGCCAAACCCTGCAAATTTCACTGATGGAAACACATTTTTGCACAAAACATGGTGTTGTGGTCTATTTTATGCCAAAACCGCTTTCTCAAAACCTGGGGGACACTGTAACAATTGTATTTATGCATAATCCATTCAAATTGAAGCATTATTAACTTGTCAATCTGGATTTGAATAGTTGAAAATTGCCCACCTTTGCGATTTTTTTTTTGGAAACCTATCAGGTTTTTTGAAAAAAAGTATCTCTTAAAGAAAGAAGGCCTTCCTTCTTGCGTATGCTCTATTTTTTTGATTTCAAGATTCGAAAGGGTTTGGATAAATTCTTGGAGTAGGCGACACCTGTTTCGCGCATTTTTTGAATGTAGGCCCTTAACCAAAATTAGAGCTGAACAGTTTTCTGTTAAAAATGGTTCAAAGGAACTGGAGGTTTAGTCTTAGCATTTTTGAAAGATTTTGCAAATAAGCCGCCATTTCCGGAATTTCATCGAAATAGTTAAATAATAAATTAAAATGGAGGAAATTCTGACTAATTTATGATTATGACATTTTTTGGTAAAATTAATAGTTTAGCTCCATGAGCAAATTCTATTTCATCGAGATTGCTCGTACTGCATTAAAACTAGTTAGCCATCAGTATTTGTCAAATATTGTGATTATAATGACACTAGGTAGTGTCAAACGCTGTGTATATAAACGCCTAATGTTTATCAAAGACATTAAATTGTTGATAGTGGTCCGAAATTTATGAGGATTACAACTACGATAGCGAACTAATAGAACAAGGGGGCGTTTTCAAAGTATTTACCTACCACACTAGACTCTCAAAACAACAATAATTACCGAAAGGCGCGATATTTTTACTATCTAAAACGAGGTCACTCGTTTCTTTATTCTTGTTAGTTACCTCATAAAGATATTTGAAAATGCCATTTTTTGATATTAATTTTACAATGTTTCAGAGACGGTTGATACTAGCCTACTACTATGTAAAAATCTTAATCAAGAACAGCCATAATATATCTAGTGTTTCATTTCAAAAAGTTTGTGTAGTGGTTGTGAGACATCCCCTGTAAGCATGAGAATATTTTCTGGCTAGAGCGAATGATGATCTACAACTTTTATACAGCGTGTTCAATGTTCATTTCAAAAGTATCCACCCTTAATAGCTCTTGACCTGATGCGATTACTAGTTTGAGTGGAAGCACGTCGATTTAGATATCGAGGGGGAAGTTCAAAAATGGTAGCTAGAGAATTTTAGGTTTCATCCCTTCGCCCCCACAGCCACCCCCTTTCAAATGGCACCCCCTACCTTGTGATACAGCATTTGAAAGGGTATAAAATTCCCTACTCAACCATGATCAAAAAACATTAAATCGGTCGATTGGTTCTTAAGATAGAGTACACAGAAGATGATTGGTATGAAATAACTCAACCCTTAATAACTCTTGACCTGACGCGATTATTGCTTTGAGTGGAAACACGTCGATTAAGATATCGAGGGGGAAGTTCAAAAATGGTAGCTGGAGAATTTTAGGTTTCATCCCTTCGCCCCCACAGCCACCCCCTTTCAAATGGCACCCCCTACCTTGTGATACAACATTTGAAAGCGCATAAAATTCTCTACTCAACCTTGATAAAAAAAATTAAATTGATCGATTGGTTCTTAAGATACACTAGAATAATGGCCACCATTAATTGCGTTCGCGAAGAGTTCGAAAGCAGATGTATTTTTTTCTAGCAAATAATAGTGGCCATTTCAGACATGCCATAAAATAATTTCTTATTTCTTATTTTATTATTTATGTTATATTTTTATTTTTTACGACTGTAATAAGTCTACAATCTAGATATATCTTATGATTGTAATTTAATTCAACAGTGTATCCAATCCGCAATGTTTCGCTAATAATAATTAATTTCATATCTTCCATCTTCTGTGTAGTCTTTCTTAAGAACCAATTGATCGGTTTCATTTTTTTTAATCATGGTTGAGTAAAGAATTTTATGCCCTTTCAAATGATATATCACAAGGTAGGGAGTGCTATGTGAAATTTCGAAGTGGGGTGGCTGGGGGTGAAGGGATGAAACTTCAAATTCTCTAGGTACCATTTTTGAACTTCCCAACTTCGTTTTCTGCCGCCTAATTTACAGCGAAACATATCTGCCCCCTAAGGTTCCCCGTCTCAATTATAATGGTGAACTGTAGCGAACTTCTCTCCAAAGCTTAGAAATAAAAAGAATCACTAGATGTAGATGGCGCTACTATAAACATAACTGGTTTTATAGGTGATATAATTAATTAATTTTATTTACTTTTTTCTTTTAATTTTTTTTTTAGTTTGACAAAATATGTCGTTAGCATTTTCGTTTATATGTAACTATTTTTACTTCGTATTTATTACATTTGACGTATTGTATAACCTAAAAAATAAAATGTATTGCTTTCTATTTGTACAAATATTCAAACTGGACTGCGTTTGTGTTTTCTAGTCGATGATATAGTACTTTCACAATCGTCGCTATTGTAAACATCTACTCACTTAACATACACTACAATACTCCAAAGTGCAAGTCTAGAGATGTTCAGAAGAAAATAACTTGTGTTCTTATACTTAACATTTAATTATATTTTATAATGTTTTACAACAGACAATAATCAGACGCAACTGCCATCGGAAAGCGTTTTTATATTTGTAAATAAATATTGAAATTTCTTTCCGATGGCAGTTGCATAAGGATGTTCGGAATCGAATGGTAGCGAGCATTTCGCGATTGGCGCAATAACTGTGACGTGGTTATTTTTGCGTTTTGGTGGTCGGAAACGGGAGCCACTTAAACTTTCCTGTTTGATCTTGGCGTCGTGTCGCGTCGGTGATTTACGACGTCCGACCGATAAGCAAACAATAAAGACGCTACGTCGAAGCACGTAAAACATTTCCAGTCGGATATTTTGTTGTATGAGACGGCATCCCGTCTAATCAGGACCTAGATGCCACTTTTCCACAACTTTTCCGCTACTTATTTTTATTAGATTTGCAGCTGACATCACGTACTTATGGTGTATGTCTTTTCAGTGGGTGACGGCATTTATCACGCACTATAGGTATTTAGAGTAATGCGGTATTGTTCGACTTGTTCCGCTTGTGGTGGGTATGTGAAAGTTCTGTGTAAATTTACCCAGTAGGTAACCGGTCTTGATTTCTTGTTGTATTAGAACTATACCAACACCACTATACACGATGTCTCGGTAAAAAGTAGGTGGTACTTATCTTTAAGGAGATCATCCTCCAGGTCCAGAGAAGGTTATGACAGGGTCAGCTTCGGTAAATTAACGTAGTGTACATTGCAAAATTTACGTAAGAAGGAAAAAGTCATCCACAGCAAACCCTTTCCATTTTGTGTTGTTACACTCTGATTTTTTAAATTTCTTTCTTGGTTAATCATCAAGTTTGGCAGCCGTAAAGTTAGTATCGGGCTGATACACATGTCAAACACATTCCTTTTCATCTTCATCGCACACTGTTTTTAGATATGTACTTCAGAGTCCCAATATCGGTTCCAGACATTTTAGATTAAAACGTTCATTTCTTGCTCAGATTTGTTGTGAAAGGAGATGCATTGTCAAAGATATATGTACCCTTCAACATATTAATCGTACGACTATTCTGCAAAAGGAAAATTATCATATCATTTCTCATAATTTGTGTACATTATGAAAACATGTGGGTCTATCATCAAATTTTCAACTGCAAAATTTTGAAAAGTTTTGTTCGATTTTTTGTCCTTATTTTCAGTTACATTACCGCTCAAAATTATTGCACTCAATTAGTATACACCCCAGCGCCGGATTTAAGGGAGGGCTGACTGAGCTGCAGCCCAGGGGCCCCCACCAAAATGAAACAAAAATAAAAAAAATATATTTAAAATAACTGGTGACCAAAAATAAAACCAGCATCGCAGTTTAACACTTTTATTGAAATCATGTGTATATAGTAGGGTGACCAACTTGTCCCGACTGATAAAACGTCCCGAATTGTGTCCCGACTTTTCAAAATGGTATTTATATGTCCAGAATTTCAGTTACCAGCCGTAAACATACAAAAAAGTTACTGAGATATTACCATTTATAATAGCATATTAGCGTATTTAGTTGGTAGCGTAAATAGTAAAAAAGTCATTAATTTTTATGTGGAAATACAAAAATGTACAAAAAATGACCTATCAACTCGATATTCCGTAGAACAACAGAACTGCTATAAGTATACAGAAATTTAGTTAGTAACGATTGACCAAATTCTATATTAAATCTTGTTGACAAATAACATATACATATAATAATAATACATATACGTATTACATAGAAACATGGTATTTCTAGTTATAGAAATGCAGCTCATGATTAATCTGTTTTGTAATTTAGTCGCACTGATATCGATTAATTTAAAATTTTGTATGAAATAGTTAAAAGTAAAAATTTCACTGAAAACCACCGGCACTACGCCACATAAAATACAACTGAAAATTGTTATTATTGGGGTTCGATCCAAATAAAAACAATTAGTAACTTATACTAGAAAATGAACCTTATTGTTCTTCACTGACCTTTATTTATTCTTATTTTTTGTTAGTGCTTCTTATATTTTGTTAGTGACGCGTTTTGCCTTTCGGCATTAAGAATAAATAAAGGACAGTGAAGAACGATAAGTTTTATTTTCTACTATAAAGAAACCTGTTCACACAGCGTATATTTCTCAAAATAATTATTAACTTTATTGTTACTGAAAACTGCTATTTAACTCATTGTTTTAGGCGTGGTTCTTAAATCTATAAAAAGGCTTACTGTATGAATAAATAGTAGACAACCGAAAATTCAATGACAACTTAAGAAAAAAAATCCATTATTGGAAATCAGTGGGAAAAAAATCCGGATAGAACATTTGTTTTGGTTAGTTTTTACAATAAAAGATTGGTCAGGTATATTTTCTTTCCTATTCCTTGTATGTACCACAATGCAGAACTAACTATGCTATTGGGACCTATTTATTTCAATAAGTATTATCAAAACAAATCTTTAAAATGTAAAAAAAGATCTTTAAAAGAAAAAAAGAACAAACTTTAACTAAGAAAGCTAGCTTCAAGTTTATTTTCTTGTACCTGTTTCCATGTTGACAATGATGATGGAATAACTATTTAAGATGCAAATTTGTTCACTATTCACAATGTTAGAATTGGTGGATGCGCCGGAACGGATTGGATTGTCGCAAATCCAACAATATTGTTTAACGTTTCTTTAATGTAATTCAGCACAACATTCACACTATAGATATAAGCTAGTATTAGCCGTATTAAAAGTGTCGTGTCTGGGAATATTACAGAGCTATAGCCTGTCAATATCAGCGTATTCTCGATGTCCCGAAATAAAATTTCTCCCAGTCGCCGCAACGGTTCGCAATTAAACCGTTTCCACGGTGTATCCATACGTCGCGTCGGCCTGGCTATAGTGATTCAATCAACGATAATCTACTGATATTATCGTTTGGCAGTTGTCCACGTAGGTACGTGCAGAGTACGTTGCCCGATGCGTGTATACTGTATATGGCGTCTGTGTATACGCTAACTCTATTGAAATGGTGTGTGGCACATACGAGATGGTACAAAGCCGTGATTACGCTATTGTTTCATGGAACAATATTATTCGAATTTACTCGAATGGCGTTTCGATATGTTATTTCTTAATTTTTTTTTTACTTTAACATTTGTTTTGTCAAGCATTGAAAAAAAAAATTTGGAACGACAAATGGTCGGCTGGATCAACAGTTAACAAACCTCGCTACACTAGTCTTTTTGGGATCGATTAGTAACTGGTGCAGAAAAGTAATCGATTTTGGCGGTACTGCGGGATCAACTACCAACTGGAGACGAATCGAAAAAATACGTATTTGTTTACTTTTATGCTGAAACGTCCGAATTTAAATCAAAAATAAATAAATACGTACAGCCGTGGAAATAAAGAAGTTAACATGACCGCAGCTAGCCTACACCAAGCGTAGGTCGGAGATTGTCGGTCGTCGTATACCTGCTAAAGTCATAAAACCCTCTGTTTCATTTCATTTTAAGTATTCTGTATAAAGATGGCATGAATATGAGTTTCGTATTTATATAATATATTTTCGATATTCGGAACGAGCGTAACTGCCGCTCGTAGCTAAAGATTGTTATTCGTTAATATTTTTGTTTCGATATGCAATTGCAATATTATTTCATTTATACTAAAATACAGTAACACTAGTTATAATAGTAAAAATTTGAATTAGGCATATATTAAAATACTTCATCATCATGGCTACGTCGCTGTCAATAATTTTTAAAGGAAGGTAATTGCTGATAGGAATTTCCTGTAAGTGAAAACAAATCTAACTGATTTTTCTCGTTTCTACTTTGTCGCAGACCGAGATAATATACTTTTATCTCAAAATGTTTTATATTTATTTAATTTAAGTTTTGGTAAGTAATAGAAAAATAGCAACTCCGTAAACTACAAAAACATTCACTTAGATGGATATTATATATTTTTATGCATATAAATATGTATACAACAAAAATAATATAAATATAACATGAGAATAGTATAGATACAAATAGCAGTAAAATATAATATATGTAATAACATGAGAATAGTATAGATACAAATAACAGGTAGATATACATATAACAGTAAAATATAATATATGTAATAACATGAGAATATGTAGTATAGATACAAATAACAGGTAGGTAGATATATAACAGTAAAATATAATATATGTAATAACATGACATAAATATATGTAATAACATGTTCAAATAGCATCTTCAAAATTGTGTGTCGATGGCACGAAGTCACAACGCTATGTGATACATATTTTCAATATTTGCCTAGTTTGCCTATCCCAGCAAAAAAATAATTAGGGGACAAAAACGACCCAAAATGTAATAAAAATACCTACCTTTGTGGTTGATTGTCCGGTAGGTCGGCCGCAATACAAAATATTATAGAAGGAACTTGTGCACTTGAAACTTTTGCAATACGGCGAAAATGATTGAGTGACAAATATAGATTGAATTTTAAATAATTTTTATTTTACAATTTTTTTGAAGTTATCGTCATATCGTTGTGATGTGATATTCATATTAGATTGTAAATCCTGCCCTTACATATCACACATACAAGAAAATTGCGTATGGATGCTATTTAGAACGTCAAAATATAATTTTAAGAAACACAAAAATAACAACATTTTTATAATTAAACAAAAATGCTGAACAATACTGTAGTATCAGTTCTAACGGGCATATCTTCAGCAAAGTAGAAAACGAGACAAATAAGATTTTCACTGCATACAAAAATGTAAAAATCTTTTAGAAATTATTTACGCCGGTTATATTGATCGGTTTTGTGTTTTGGGTAGACGCCGGCCGGCGCGGCGCGGCGGCGCGGGCGCCTTAATGATCAAGGACTTAATAATGTGCTTTACACAATATTCAACAAATTTGCAGATACGACCTTTAGAACTATAACGGCAGTATACCGACTGTAACTGTCGGTATACTTACTTACAATAAGAATTAATTTACTGTGTATTTTAAAATACATTAAATATTACAATGCAATTTTGTCAGTGTCGGATATCGGAAACATATAAATAGACGAAATTCGATTTCAATGGGCCTGTACAACCACATCTAGCAGAAATCGCTAGCGCTAGCGGCGCCGTCGGACCGGCTGAACGGTTACACGAGAAGTCTATTATCTCCGCTCGCAAGATGGCGACCGCTTAGTGTCAGCGCTAGCACCGCTTAGCTAGCGCTAGCCAGCGCACGATGTGGTTGTACAGCCCCATTCAATACATACAGAAAAAGAAACCGAAACGAAACAAAAGTGACCCTTTGGTTTTATGACTTTAGCAGGTAGATACCCGACGACCGACAATCTCCGACCTACGTTTGGTGTACGCTAGCTGCGGTCATGTTAACTTCTTTATTTCCACGGCTGTACAGCTCCATACTAAAACTAAAATATGTACAGTGTAATAAACGTTTGGTGAAGATATTATAGTGTTTGTAAAGCGATAGCAATTCATGCGTTGCGTTACATAAATTATTTTGGTTCAATGTCAGAAGTGAACGCATCTCACATTTAAGTCAACTAATCTATCTAGCTTACTGCGACCTGCAAAAAGTGCTCATTTAATTAAGCAAAATATCTGTACTTGGATTAGAGATATTGAAATAAAAAATTAGAAAAACTTGTGGTATTTGTTGGAATTTTTGTATACAGTCTGCGCCAAAAAGTTGGAGACAAATTTCTCAGACAAATTTATTCTTCATAAAAGTTTCTGTTTGGCGTGACACCAAAAATACAGTTGTCAAACTTTAAGTTTTATTAGCCATGTACGGGCTAGTTCAGAAAATTTGAATTAATGATAAGCGTAAAGTGCCTTTGTTTTAATTATTACCGACACATGTTATTTGGAAAAGTTAGTTAGGAGTAAGAATATTATTCAAATTTGAAATCACAGCCACCTGTCATGAGAAAAAAAAAGATAACGAATTTTTATAAACTTGTACTCCTGTAATAAAATTTATTATGGCTAATGTTGATTCTATTGGACTCGTATTGAAGTATTTTTGAGAATAAAGTTATTTTTTTCTTTAACTCGTGATTTTGGTACGATTTCTAATGAATTTTGAGGATTACCACAAAATTATTACTTTTTTGATGCAATTTTGTGATTTCATACGTAAGTAACATTGTGGTTTAGATATGATTCATAATTTCCATTATGTAGCTACATAATACGAAACAACTAATGAATAATTCGAAAACAACTAACAACAAATTACACCCTAATAATTAATTTATGAACAGTTCACATGTTCAACAGAATCACGTAGGCAGCATGTGAGATGGCTATGGATTGTTCCACTGTGTAATCTAACCTCATTATTTTGACAGTTTGTTTTGAGTTGTTATACTCAGCTCTTCATTAATTATTAATCAAAATGAATTACTTAACCAAATAGGAGAAAATAGAAATTGTTTTGATTGTTGGTGAACATTATAAAACACGTAGAAAAGCGGCAACAATAAATTTTGACATCCCAACAAACATATTCAACAGCCAACAAAGAGTAAGATTTAAAAAAAATAAATAAAATTCGGGATTTTCAACAAATGACATGTGGCGGACTGCATAATGGAGATTATGGATGTTATCTAAATCACAATGTTACGGAGAAAATCCGTAACGTCCGAAAATAAATCTCAAAACTTGTTAGGAACCGTATCAACATCATCAGTAAAAAAAAATAAGTTTATTCTCAAAAATTACATTAATAAGAGTTCAATAGAATCAATATCAGCCATAAAACATTTTATTACAGGAGTAAAAATTAAAGATAGGTGGCTGTGATTTCAAATAAATAATTTTTACTTCTAAGCAACTTTTCCAAATAACTATTGTCGGTAATAATGAAAATACAGGGAATTTACTCTCATTATTAATTTATATTTTCTGAATCAGCCTGTATATGGCTAGTAAAACTTAAGTTTGGTAACTGCATTTTTGGTATTTAGCCAAGCAGAAACTTTTATGAAGAATAAAATTTTCTGAGAAATGAATAACAAAAAAGTTTCCCATATGGTGCCAACTTTTTTGCGCACACTGTATAGAATGAAGCAGGAGAGTTCCGAACATTTCTGAACAAGTTTTTCTAATAACTTTTTCCGGTATCTAACCCTTCGTAAAATATTGACAATTGACCGTGTTTCTAAAACAACTATGTTTTTTTTTAGTCATCGATAATTTTTCTGTCGATGTTTTAACATATCGATGTTTTCTAAAATCTTCATGGCAAAATAACAGTGTTTGACCTATAACACAATAGAATTTGAACAGAATGTTTTACTTACAGATAACGGGTCACCAATCTTGTTTAATGATCATGACAGATTGATAGACAAATCTCAACAAACAAAGAATGTCGTTGAACATAAGTCTGCAATTTTAGAGGAGCTAGCTTTTTATTTAAATGCTAGTTTAGAGATAATGGGTAGGAAATCTATGTTGTTTTGGAAAGAAATTTTCGCCACATATCTCATTGTTTCTAAAATAGCATTTAAATATTTTCCCGCTATATGAACATCAGTTCCGTCGGAGCGAATTTTCTCCATTATTGGAAAAGTTCTAAATCAACAGAGAAATCGCATGTCAGCTGAAAAACTTAAATAACCAATGTTGGGAGTATTTTTTACTTTGTGCATTTCACCCTAACCTTTCAAAATATTTGTCAGTAAAACACATTTTTATCAATTTATAAGAAAAAAAGCAAATATTGCAAAGAAATATTTTGTTCTTTGTAAAAACCGCGTTTTGCCTTTGGACGGCGACATTGTTTCCATTTTACCTGTTCATCGTTATTTAATGTTCAAAATCATCGATGATTAACAACATCGATAGTTAATAAATAAATACATTAGGTACATACACATTATATGATGATGACGCAGTGCGTCGAAACTGGTGCCAGGAAATAATAACACCAACAAAGGAACACAGGTTGTTTAATTGATTACCTTCACAACATATCAATTAGTTATACGATCAATCATGTCTATAACGCTTAACTGTCATGTTATGTTAACATTATTAGCACTATTACTAATGAATTACACGTCGTGATTATTATTATGTGTGTCGTGGATGTGAAAAGGGACCAGTTTTCCGTTTCTAGTTACACAGTTAATCGCAAATAAAGTTAAACAGGTTCAAAATACACATTTTTGTTTTATTCGCTAATTAGTCTCTTTGTTGTATTTTTTATCAGATGTGTTCGTCTGAAACTCGTCTGCGGTTAGAAACACATGAAAAAATTCGTTTTTGTTGCGAAAGATCAAAGGACCACTTGTCGAATATCGCTACGCTCGGCTCTTGCGTATTACCATATTTTACCTACTTCGCAGAGTGCGATCAAGTTGAAATTTTACATAAGGACAGATTTCTGGTGACAGTCCACGAATAAATAAAAAAGCTGAAAACTTTTTCAAAATTTACAAGAATTTTGAAAAGTTTGAAAATTTGTCTAATCTAGTCGAAATTTTGCAAGTGGAGAGATTTGCAGCGACAATGTATGATTCAATAAAATATTGAAAACTCCCTAATTTCCATAATTTTCAAAAATTTTGAAATTTTGTGCAGTTGTTACCTAAGTTAGACTATTTTGTAGCTCCTAGGCCCATAGCGCATAAACGGAATAATGAATTAATAAATTCTACGAAAAATCTTAAAACTAATATTGAAATTGTTACAAAAATGTTGGAGTCTTGCTTGCAAGAGTGTTGAGCATGTTGAGTCTTAACTTGCAAATATGCGCGAAGTTATTAACTTTTAAACTTTGCAAAAGTTTGAAGAGTCATAGCGCAAAAGTTTACTTTTTGCATCAGCAACTTAATTATTATTTTTACATATTTTTTTTATGGTAATAGGGTTAAAATGTTGGAGTACATTTGCCATAACTTATTCTATCGAAGACCACTTATAACTCAATTTCAAACAACTGGTCCCTTTTCATATCCAGGCACACATATTGCACTTTACGGTTTTGAATTGGCCCTTTTATAGGGCAATATTAACATGCACGCGTCTGCAAAAACAATTTATTGTTTAGTGCGTACTGAAATCTCTAAGGTATAACGTGAGCGCGAAATCAGTAATTGTATTATCATGTTGTTGGAATTTCGCGACAAAATATTTACGCAAATTCTATATCGAGAGAAGGTCTCGACCTCGGAGATCAAAACCGAGAATGTAAAGGATATGTAAAATAAATACACGCGCGTTATTTTTGTTAGCATCGCTGCGGATGGTCTCTGTGCACTTACCGCCAGCTATTCATTCATCTCAATAGATATCTCGACTGTATCTTTGAAACAGCCGTTTTTTTTTTTCTTGCCGTTTTTTTTTCAATAATTGTGTTCGATCTGGATTCTGAGTGACTTAATATTATTTACCGTAAGATAACAAATAAATAAATGAATTTAATGTACGAGGTGGGATTACTTAATGGCTTAAATGCTTAAATGCAGTTCGCCTATACCAGATACAACTGCAAAGTAAAACATATTTCCACGTCATTGAAAACAGTGTGCAAATTGAGACAAGCACGCATTTGCGGCAATTAGCGACCACAACAGTAGCGTCGTGCAGGACAGACAACTCACGCCCAAGGTGGAGATTCGTTAGTGTCTACAGTTGGCCTCTTACAGTTGTGAAAAATCATATAGGTGACCAGAAGGAGAAGAGCGGCATAAGACCCGTCGGCCGTCCGGTCCGTACGAAATCCGTTGGGGCGTAAAGTGCAGTTCGTCGACCCAGTCACCGTCCACTGCAGACGGGCCGCAGGTGGTGCTGTGCAAGGATCTCACCGCTCCACTTACTTGGTGGTACTTCTCGCTCTTGAATTAGATCACCTCGTTTATTGTCTTGTTTACCGAGACAATGCCAATTTCTTCGTGACGTTTCAGATTGTTTCAAACTTGAACAAATATTATATTCTCATCACCAACGTTTGGAAATATAACTATTTTTTATCAGTATTTTCTGTTATATTTACCCTATTTGTAACATCGAGTTGAGATTGGCATTTAAAAATAAACTTCTAAATAATAATATAAAAAATATAAATCTCCAAACATTCTTCCAGCATTTTTCTATATCTAGTCTATATTAACGTAAACTCAATTCAGCGTTCTTTTCTCACCATTTCACGTGCGAAAAAGTGCGTTCTTAATTGCTTATGGAAAATTTGGAAAAGCCTTTTCGGGCACGCGAAGCGCGACCGACACCCCGACGCCCTTTATGGACCATTCTACGTTGCGTGAGTTTTTGAAATCAACGCAAAACGGCCTCTGGGGCGTTTTTGCTTTAAAATTTTCCAAAACTCGAGCGATTTTGGTGAACGCGCCTCAACATACCAGAGCTGTTTGATTCGTGTCGCCATTGGCTACCAGCTATAAACGTCAAAAACTCTGCCATAACCTGCAATTTGTTGTTAATTAGTTATTTTCTTCGGAGGTTGAGCACAACGTCCGTCCCTACAAATAACCTTTGAGAAACATAGATAACTATCCCATACATCCAAATATAATATGGTATGATTTTACAAATTAGCAGATATATCATTCATAGGTGAATTTCACTACGTGTTACCGTAAACTCAATAATACGTCCGGCCTTATGTCATTTTTTCTATGTGCCAAGCTGTGGTTAGTGATTTAACGTATAAGGTGCCCGGGTAAAGTGTCGTACGGGCATGGCTTTTACCTTTTAATTCGAGCGATAAATTGCCCACAAAATACATTTCGGCAAGAATTCGGACGTTTTTTTAAAGATCTACAGTTCTAATTGGAATTGCCATGTTTAGCCGCTTAGTCGACAGATGGCCCCACCAGCGCTATCGTATCCAATGGCAGCGATACCTGCAATGGAAACGTCAGCCCTACATAACCTAACATATTTATGTTAATAAATATGGATTTACTTTGCCGAATTTCGGCATACCGTAAGTTTATTACATGTTATTATGAAGGTTAGTTTACGGTAGTCCAAATTTATTAAATATTTTTAGCATACATACACAAGTCATTCTACCGTGACCGAAAGCAAACAATATAGATGTATAAAAGATAAAAAAAGGTAATGTAACTAGCTACATAATATCAATATCAATACAATAATAGTATATTATTATACAAGTTTTATAAGACGTCATATTGGCGCACGAGATGTTTTGGGCACGACGAGCGTAGCGAGGAGTGCCCAAATGGAACGAGTGCGCCAATACGTCTTATAAAACGAGTGTAATATACTATTTTTTCTACTTTGCGTCATTAATTTTATACAAATTTAGTAATTTTGGTTACTATTTTGCGCTAAATTAGAATCTAGGGTATTTTGCACGTTCCACACTACCAGGTGGCAGCACTGTACTAACTGTCAAATGCGTAAGGTTTGGATAAAATCATGACAAAATCTAATTGTGAATAATTTTACTCTACTTTAGTCTACAAGTTTTAATAAATAGTCAGTGAGGTCGCAACTATGATCATAATGGAGCTTGGGACAACAGTGTAAACCCAACTGTGATAAAATCATGAAACATAACCTAAAAAGTTACCTTTAAAATAGTGGTTTCATATTATAATAATCAGAATAGACGTGTTTGGCGGTAACTGATTAGTTACTTCAAAGAATAGTTAATAGTTAACGTTTACTAGCAGTTTCTACCTAGTACCACTGGCTTATACCAGTTTACACGCACATATAATTGAAACTAAATTGTAATTTCGGTGTAATAATTTATTAGAATGAGTTGCACTTAGTAAAATTACATGTGATAGAGGTAATACAAGTTCGTTACACACAACCAGACTTAAAGCAGGCCATTCACTAGGCGAACCCGGACACGACCTGCGACCGCGACCCGACAACGGACCCATCCGTCAGCGCCCATACATTACCCCGACAGTACCCAAACCCAGGGTTGTTATGTTTTAAAACATTTGTTTAAAATCGCGTTTTTAAACATGTTTTAAAACAAATATTTTGTTTTAAACATGTTTAAAACAGTTGGATGTAAATGTTTAAAACATGTGTTTTAAACTACCGAAATTTGGAGAACATATTTAATTTTTTAATCAGCATTCATTTAATCAGCTGGCCTTCAAAATTTTTATGCATGGATCAATTAAAAAATCAAAAAATATTTAAATATTATAATTATTAATAAAGAAATTCTTTATAAAATACAATATTTATTCCTTATTTAAAACATGTTTTTTTGTGATTTAAAACATGTTTTTTTCCTGTTTAAAACATGTTTTTTGCGTTTGTGTTTAAAAACATTGTTTTATAAAAAAAATGTTTGTTTTGTTTAAATAAAAAAAAAAGTTTTTTAACAACCCTGCCCAAACCAAACCACAACGGTCAGTCGATTGTAAACCATGGCGAGCATGGCGTCAAGAAAACAGAAAATTGCGATAATTGTCGGTGCAATGATAATTTTAAATGATGGCGCAAAGAAAAAGAAAAGGCGTGTGTGGATTAAAGGATAGATTAATGATACTGTACTTGCTAGGGACTACAAAAAAAAACAAACACCACAAAATCCCTGTTTGCATTTGGAATATAGTTTGTTCGGGCAGCAGGAAAAAAAGTACCCGACTAATTGGGTATTCTTCAACGCATGCGCAAAGGAATTATGGAGCGGCGAAATCTCCATTGCGCATGCGTAGAACAACTAGTCGGGTACTTTTTTACTGCTGCTCAAACAAATCTATTCCTATTCCTTGCATTTAGCAACCAAGAGATCATAAGACCATTTGTCATTTGCTTATTTCGGTAGGTTTTGCTCTTAACGTCCCATAGGCAGCTGTTTTCTCGATTTATATTAATAAACTCTTCCCAAAAATCTTTGTTGTCCACAAACGACATCTTTACGACACTTAATTCAATACTGAATCAATTTACTGACGACGCTGATGGCATAGGGTCGCACAACCCGTCCGGTCATGTCCATACACCATATGTTCGTCGCCGATCGGTCCGGGTCGGGTCGTGTGTCCACTTGTTTTGAGAGTGGACAGCAGACCGAACCACAACTCGCTTCGAACTTGTCTCTCACTACCATACACCAGCGGATGGGTCGGCCGACGGGTCCAACCGGACTGATCCGGCGGACGAGTCCGCCTGTGAATGGGGGCCTTAAGACGTAGTCAAAAGCGACGGACAAAAACAAGTACGGTATTGAACCGAGCAGAATTCGGTCCAAAATGTTACCGAAAACTTATACGTTACATAAACTAAGAAATCCTCAACACTTTAAATGTACTATAGCTTCCTACGTGTATGCTGATATACAATAAACCATTTATTGCACATATACAATCCCGCAGCAGGAATTAAAATCGTTCATATCTACGATGTAGGTTTGATCTTCGTATAATACCTTATTATAAAGTAAATGTGGTCCTTGAATTATATCTGAAAAGGGGATTTGATGTTTAGTTGAAAAGAATTATAACAATCCCTTACCTGAGTTGCAAAACATCACCGAAATGTCATGCTGGCATATTTTGATGAACACAGCAAAACTAAGAAAGCCTCAATCCTTTGGACATACTATAGCAGGCTACACATATGTTTATATATGTATAGAAGATTGATATTTCGCAGTTTATGCGATAGCAAGCGATTAAAAAGAGGGAGTGTGTGGTTATGTGTCGTACGTTTGACATATGGCGATATGGCATTTGATATCAACAATCAATGTGTACTGTATCAGTGTGTACCAATCTTAGAAAAAAGTTACTAAAAACGATATTACAATTTGTTAATTGTAACACCGAAAACAGTGTTACAATGTGTGCATTGTGAATGCAAAGTAGAAAAAAATTGTTAGTGAAGCCAAGTTGAACTTAGCAAGAACACTATGTAAAATTTCGCCGCACTGAGGAGGAAGAATTCTGAAAACGGATTATGATGAACAAGTTCAAGTAGTATGGGAATTGATACAGGCCAAGAAACAAGCCAACAAAGACTTAGAATGTTGTCCTTAGCATGATTTTTCTTCTAGCGGTGATCACTCACTCGAAACAACATCCTATGATTTGTTTCGAGTGAGTGATCACTTCACTGGTATTTTTCCTTTTGTTTGTACAATGATTAAGTTACAATAAAGCATATCTATATACTATACCTAATACATGGTTTGAATTATTATTATTTCTATTGTTATCTATTGTTCTTATTTTACATAATATGTTTGCTCGAGCAGCACCAAAATAACTATGTAAAGCACTTATTCTTACTCTTCCGCATCCGCAATTGGGGTTCTGCCCTTACAAAATCTCCATTACGCATGCTTAGCAATTAGGAATAAATAATTGTTTTTACTGATGGGCGAACAAACGTATTATACATATTCAGGTTCTAAATATACCTAGAATGTTATGATTCTACAATTGCAATATGTATAAATAATGCTCAAACAACCAGTGGTTGACCTTTTTTTGGAAAATCAAAATTTCAAGTTAATATAAGTTGCCTCTATGAACCCACTTAGGTTAACCATAAAAAGTATTGTCCCAATTAAGAAAAAATATATCACCCTCAACAGGCCCTTTTTCTTAATAAATGTGTTGTTTTTGTAGTAGGGGTAAAGTATTTTTCGTGTTGAAGATTTTTAACATTAGGTTGTGAAATATTAGTATAAAAATATTACTCTAATGCAACATTTGGCTCTTCCACACTTTTCATAAAATTGAGTAATTTTAATTAAAATGGTTATTTTTGTAGTTCATGTAAATAATCTCAATAGCGCTGGGAATGAAATTTACAAGTTTTTAAAAAGTGGTTTCTATAGACCTATGTATACAACAAAAATAGGCTAAATAAAAAACAATCTAGGTCTTTTGCAAGGCGTCTATAATTTTTTCATGTATCTAAATTTTTATTTAGATTGATTCTTGAAAAAAAAATCGATTATAATATTATCTAATAAATTATTTCATATCTTTTTTCTATTTCAGACGACACCGAATCGATAAGTCAGCGTCTCGTGCAGTTGGCGAAGAAGCAGGGCTCTACGGATAATATATCCGTGATAGTCGTCTTCCTACGTGAACCATCCAAGATAGCGGCGGACGCCCATTGGGCCAACCGCAACGCAACACAACAACTGCTGCCCAGCGCGATGGAAACCGGGGCCCTGGACAACGCCAACGCGGCCAACAACCTATTTGGCGGCGGGAACGCAAACAGTGCCGAGATCCTCACCGCCCAGAAGGATGACTTCCTACTTAACCTCACCGAGGGTTTCAAACAGAACGGCGGCGCTGCTAATGCCCCACCCACGAACGACCCGTTCAGCGCATTCGAAAGACCCGCGAATGGCAAGAGGCCTATCGAGGACTTTGATGAAGATGAGGATATGGGTCCTGAGACTGATATAGACGCTGTTGATGATTTGCCGTCGCCGATGGAGACTAAGATGTTCCATGATAATAGGATGGCTGGTGGTTTCAATCCATTCACTGATATCGACGAGAAGACCTCGTTTGAGATGGACTTGCATCTACAAAAGCAACAGACTAGTGATTTTGAACTTCCTACTTCACCTAGGGAGGAAACTCCAACACCACCGGCTGACGAAGGTAATTGTCACTTATATAGACTTTACTCTTATTTTATTTTTACTCCAATGATCAAGATTGATAACCCCTGGAAGTTATTGCCCTTATTTTGTACAGCGTCTGTGTACAGAAAAAAATCTGCTATCCAGAAGCAGCATATGCCCCAAGACTAAACACACTCGGTTCAACTAAGCTCATTCTTTGGGAAATGAATAAACAAAAACGTAGTCTGGTCCTGCGGCACGACCGTTCGACTCGGTCACATACTACTCTGGTGCGAGGGTCGAGAAGGCTATCGGCTCTCGCTGACATTAACCTAGATCATAAGGCCTTAATCAAGTATTAGTCAAGTATTCCCTGGTCGACCGCCAAAATGTTTTTGTTTTCAGTCAGAATTATCCTGAATATAGCATAATAATAACAGTCATCTACAGGGACGGGTTAATGATACTCGGTGCCCATCGGCAAAATATCTTTGGGGGCCCCACCCACTGTGTGAAATAAAATAATAAAAAAAGAAAAATGTTCGTATTGTACTTCTAATCTTTTATGAATAATTTTATAATAATAAGAATTATTTAATTATTTAATAACAGTGTTTTAGAAAATATATTTTGCAGGGTTTTAAATTTACAAAAACGGCATTTAAGCGGTGTTGTCGCCATTACAACCTACGTTTGACTTTTTATTAGGACGGCGGTAAAAATGGAGATAGGCAACCAAATATACTTTATAACTTTTAATAAGATTTACACCGGCATTTCTGTTCGAATAATAAGATAATACAAAATATATCTGGCTCAATTCTATCGAGTCTATGCTACTTATTTTAAGAATATTGGTGGCTACGTCGTAGTCTTCTTGCGATCAATTAAAAAGCACCGATATGCATAAAAATCGTCACCGCACTCGAAATAATTGAGAAATTTTTCAATTTTGAGTACTGGTTCAAAGTTTACGCTAAAGTATATTTTTAATGCCTAAACTTGAACATGCATATGTAACAGGTGACTGAAAATTACGATTTCAGCTCTTTTTAAACACCAACATAACATAGAAGAACATCTTTATCTTCACATACTCATAGACGCCAACGTCAAATTTGCTTAATCAAACAATATGCTTAAACATGTCCATGATATTTCCTTCTTTATAAACCCTTTTTTCTCAATGTGGCACTACGCATGTTGATTAAATTGAATTATTTAATTTTTTAGAGTTATTGGATTTGCTTAGGGATTTGTTGTTTACTTTGTAAATTCTAATCATAATACTTATTAAAACTGAAAGAAAAAGTGTGCGTGAATGCAAGGGCTTTACCATTTTTTGCCATTAGACTATACTATAGTTAAACTATAGTTAAACTAGTTTCAATTTTGAACAGATCTTTTGCCGAAATATATTGTAGTTCAGGGGTTCTCAACCGGTGGTACGCAGTGCGAAGTACTCCAGGTGGCACACGAAAGGTACCAAACTTTATGGGTAAAGTCATATTTATTTTGATGTTCATGTTTGACCGAAATTATAACGGCAAAATTAAATACTATTTCATTATTAAATGGTGCCGTACACAGACGTATTTCTAAAATGGCAGATTGTGCAAATGAAAGTGTAGATAAAAAGGCCAAATAAAGTAAATATTTTACAGTTAGATGAAAGTACCGACATAAGGGATTTTGGTCAATTATTAGTCTTTACCTGATTTGAGGTTGAAGAGGAAATTGCAGAGGAATATTTATTTTAGGAACCTCTCCCCGAAAGAAGATCTGGTGATAAATTTTAATAATTGTATGCTTAACAATTCCATTCCATGGAAGAAATATTGGTGTCTGCACTGATGGAGCTTGGGCTTTAACAGAAACGAATCGCGGCCCTCATTAAAAATTAAAACAGTAGTTTCAGAAGCTCAATTCACTCACTGCAAAATCCATCGGGATTTTCTAGTAGCAAAATTATACCAGACAGACTAAAAACAGTTGTGATCGAGCAGTAAAAAGATAACATTGTCTCTTCGTACTTAATTCAGAAGTTCAAGTTTTCCATGCAGAAGCCAATTTCGAATTCAAATATTGTTTCTTTGATGAATTGTGGGTAGTCCCGTTAGCATATCTAGCTGATATTTTAGAAAAGTTGAATAACATAAATTTTGTTTTGCATGGAGAAATGGTCGTTTATTGTTATTGTTTATATTATAATTTTATTATTGTAAAATTAACGCAACAATAATAAGAAGTTAATAAAAATAAATGTAGTTTATTGTCAACATTAGAACACTTGCTTGAAAAAGTAATTATAATAATAACCAAGTTTAACAGTTATTTTCCAGAAAACTTTGTCAATGAAAATTGGATCAGAACTCAAAGAGAAACAATTGATAGAAACTTCCTCAGACTGATAAAAAATTTTAAGATTAATACACACCAATGTTTTGATCCAGAGGAAGAATTATTTTAAAGAAATTTCAGATTAAGATATTTGATTGTTAATGACTTTTTGCACCACCAATTTATGTCAAATATAGTTGTCATCAATATTAATTTAAAGGACAAAATTAATTATTGACTCAAATTTGAGCTTGAATCTAACTTTCACCGAGCATGAATTTTTTTAAAAATGAGTTTAGCAAAACAATCCGAGTCGCATCAATATTTAAATTATTATATATTACTTCAATGTAAGTGATGTTTCTACTTTGCTTTTGTATACCAAATGAAGTTTTGTTATATAATTGTTTACTGTTAGACTATTGTGTCTTAAGAACTTTTTTATTTTTTCCACGTAAACTGTCGTTAAAACGTTATTATTTTGGTACAAACGAATATATTAGTATGTATATTTAAAATCAAATATAAACTTTTTCATTTATGTAATATGCATTTTTGTATAAACGTTGGTGGTACAGAGAAATTTGAATATGTTTTGTGGTACACGGAACCTAAACGATTGAGAACCCCTGTTCTAGTTGAACAAGATTCATCTGGAAAAGATTCACTTTTACTTTATTTTTCTTCCATTTTCGGTAGTTGCACAGATCGAATTCATTCAAATCTTGATGGACTCCAAAACGTGTTTTTCTTTTCATTCACAATTATCACAGATTTCTCGAATTTGTTTTATGTATCCTACTAATCTTCTTAAATAAACTTATCTCAATATCTCAATATTAAGCTTTGTTTTGAAATATGTTATTGACCATCTTTCTAGTTCGTATAGTTTCTTCCACATGTCCACTTCCCTAATTTGCATAATCAACGAATTGAAAAACTTATTGCATAAAATAATCAAACTTTTATTTTACTTATTAAAAACATTTATCTTTAAAACCTTATGGGAAAATGTGTTGGCCGGGGCTCCTAGGCACGTGCCTCGCTGCCACATGGGTGATCCGCTACTGGTCATCCGTTCTCCAATCCTAACCTAGAAACTCTGTAAAAGTCACTTGGGCAACCCAACCCAACCAAGTGCGTGAGCACCGACAATCCACATGTTTGATAAATGTTGAACAACGGACCAACTGGCGTTTTTAATATTTTGTCTACCTAATTTTGCCATGGCAAAATGGCAACGTTCTTGCGTCATGTGAGCGGATATTATCTAGTTTTTCGCTCGCCGTAAGACGTTATCAACATATTATGGCAATCCCCTTATTATTCTTATTGATCTTGGTAGATCCCTTAATTCTCATCATTAGCATAAATCATTTTTGGCCTTACATCAGAAATTGTTTTTTACAGAAGCCCATTGAAAGTTAGGGAAATAATGATAACTATGGAATCATCGATTTTGTGAATAAGAAGTTAAAAGGGGCTCTAGAAGATACATTATTTTGAGCTGCTCACGAATTCGATGAAGTTCTCTATCAATGATACCGAAACATTTGAAAGTCAAAATAAAAAAGCCTGATTTACGACTTGTCGCTACTATTCAGTTTCAAAACTAAAATAGGGAAAGTGAATAGACGTTTGTGTTTCAAAGGGCATTTTACGTTTAGATATTAAATTAATTTTATCCCCAAAAGCCTTTTAAAAACTTAGGAACGAGATATCTTCAACGCATAGAAATCTATCAGAAATACGCATTTCTTTTTTCTATGCATAAAATATTGTCCACAGAGTGATTAATATTTTTCTAATTTCCAATGCCTTTTTGTGGAAAATGTTCTAAACCTAGAAAAGCTAGAAAAGTAAAGCTAGAACATCTATATGCTACTATTTAGGTCGGGTATTATAAACATCGAATAAGATTTTAAAAGCACAGTATTGGTGCGAAGTGAATTAAAACGAGTTTATCATTATGTTCGAATAGATTTATAAAAGAACAAAGCCAATGACCCGAATTGCTCAGTACTTGCAATTCCCAAGTATGAGTTCCAGACGCCGCGTTTGCACAAAAATCAAGTGAACAACCTCGACGTTTGGTAACCTAATTAACGGTAATGACGTATTTGGGTAATTGATATAAATAGCAACATACCGGAGCATGAGGGGATTGTATTTTAGACATCCGACACCCGTACAAGAAGGCCGAGGTCGGCCTTGTCAGTGTGTGTCAGCTGTTGAACTGTATTGAACAATATACATTCATGTAAAAGCCCAGTGTGTGTTTTATTTACATCCACCCTGGCCTGGACCATCCCTATCACGAGCTACGTAACAGTATTGAACAAAAAAAGGTCATCGGTAATAAAATCTTATTTGACGTTTATAATACCGGCAGTAGATCATTTGAGTTATCTATTTAAAACTACACGAAAATAAGAGATTGCTATTTAAAAAAATATGTCGATGACGTCATAAGTAAAGACAATTGATGGTCGGAAATTGAACTCAATATGTAAATGTAGATTTTGTTAATTAACAAGTGACGTCTCCAAGGATACTTTAAAATACGAAACATTTTAATTTAATGAATCTGCCTCATATTTTGCCATTGTATCTAAAAATAAAATCTATGCCAAATTTCTCAAAATTGTGAGGTGGTGAAAAAGTTTTATTTGCGGTTTAACAACTACGATGAATACATAAATAAGCCACACCCATCAGCAAGCAGGAAATTTGTCTGTTGTTGTGCAGTGTTATTACTTATTGGCTGCTCCCCCCTACCTGGTGTTCGTTTTTCCATTTCACCGAGTATATTCAGACATATTTATCCGAGGTTTTCCAACGTATTTTCGAGTTTCGCCAACATATGTCAACGTTTTTTTAATTTATTTCACTCACTGCATAACTGTTTAGTATCATCTGTCTTTCAATCAATTTTTGCTATAAATCAACATAGAATTAACATCGTTATTCTTCTATAGAGTGCAGTGGGGCGTTCTTTCATTACGCACGCAAAATTACGATCGAGTCCATATAATGAGACGTATATAACAATGATTATATTTATTAAATCAGCTGGTAAGGCGTATTATAATGTAATGACATGTTTTTTTAAACGAAGGGATCGTAAAACAACATAAATAATAAATGACCACGCAAAGAGGTATTAACATACATTGGCGGAAATTCATGTGTGCGCAGACCGTGTTGCCGTGTACGGCCTATAATGATAGCTTGGTGCGCCGTTGGTATGTCCATTACTGTATATCCTTACTTGTACGAGGTAAGATATACTTGAGTACTTGACTCTTTTGATTGTTAGTATTTTGTTGTAGATTACATGCATTTTGTTCTATTCTGTTGTTAGGATAGTGGGTTGATTTGCACAAATTCAAAAATTCAAGCAATTGCCAATAAATCTATTAAAAGTAAACATTTTTATTTATATTAACTGAACCATAAAAAATGGTACATACCTCATTTTTTATGAGACCATTTTGCTTGTAATATCACATACATACATCCTTATCGCCTACCTTTCACGGGCACCTATACAAAGATTATACAGGGTCTCTGCCGACGAGCTGCCATTAGAAGTATATGGAGAACCAAATGAAATGAGAGATTGAAAATTTGTGACTTATATTGTTGGACACGATCGTTTCACATAAAATACAAATGGAACATCCTGTATTTTATGGCATTTTTGAAACCGTCATTAAAGTTTATATCACTTTTATGCTACATTACCTATGTGTAATTTTTGAGATATTAATTTTTTTCATTAAAAACAAACAGGCTGCACGGTTACTTTCAATTACTTATAAATTATCCCCTGTGAGCGTTGGAAAAAAGTTGTCCGGCAAAATTGTTGTGAAGGTGACATATTATCGACACATTGGTAGAATTCTTCTAAAAGTTATACACCCTGTTCAACTTATACGATCAATTCCAGAAAAGTACTAAAAGTCGATTTTTCAAATGGCAACCCTAACATATGAATGCATTTTTGAATTCTATGAAATATGTTAGATAAACTTTGTGTAAAATGTCCTATACCTGAAACGTATTTTTACCTACTTAAATCGATTTTTAAACATCACAGTTATAATTGAAAACATAGCCAAATCTAGATTGCGTTTGAAAACAACTGAACAATTTCGAATAACTAGTATTTTATTGAACAAGTTTTTTTTAAGAGCTTTTACATAATAATTAACTATAAAATTAAGCAATAAAACACAATATTAAAAATAAAACAAAATTGTAAAGTAAGTTAAAAATAACTTCTTAATTCTATTTCAGTAGCTGTTCAAAAACTTTGCCGTTTTCCGCTAAACATGTTTCAATTCTTTTTAACATAGTATTGTTGGTGGCATCCTTGATTGAGTTAGCACATAACCCATTGAAAGCAGCTCGAACTCTATCTTTCATGTTCTCCTTATCAATTATGTTGTCCTCAGTTATAAACTACGTCTTTAATGCCTCCCCAAATGAAAAAATCCATTGGTTTCAAGTCGGGGGAACGCGGTGGATATTTGTATGGCCAATTAAGAGAAATCCACCGATCGTCGAACATCTCGTTAAACAAGCCTTCTTACTGCAACAGTGTGTGCGCTAAAGCACCGTCCATTTGAAACCCAACTATGGAGGATCCAATAACTGATAAGGAGAACATGAAAGATAGAATTTCCAACGGTCACAGAGGATCATTTATAAGTACATAATTGAAAGTAACCGTCTAGCTGTCATTATTTAATGAAAAAAAAAATAATATGTCAAAAATGACACATGTTAGGTATACGGAATATAACATAAAACCGATCTATAATTTAATGATGATTTCAAAAATGCGTTAAAATATAGGGTGTTTCTTTTTAAATATGAAAATTGTCATTATTTCCGGTATAACCGGAAGTAACCGAAAACTCAAAATATTTTACTTAAGACGATCGCGTCCAACAATATAAGTCTACAAATTTTCAATCTCTTATTTCATTTGGTTCTCCATATACTTCTAAAGGGCTGCTCGTCGTGGGAGACCCTGTATAATAAGTAATCTATTCATTGTATTCTAAATATTGTTTTCATAAAACATTAGCCAACGACACATTTATTTCAGCCGTCATGAGGAAGGCAATTATTGATTTACTTATTAAAGAGATAATATTACTGACCTAGACCATTATCAGTAACAAAATTCGTGGAGGTCAATACATCCAACTTTGAAGTATTAGCAAACATTTAATACGAGATATGATCACACATCAAAATAATGATACAACTATATAAATAGAAAGGACTAGAACTATTTCAAACAACTGAATCATACTGTATCAAGTGCCTGACATTAATATTGTGCATAAATAACAGTTATAGAGAGCGATCATAAATGCCTAAGGATAGTTTGAATTTGACGCTGTACTAATATTAAGGCTCCGTTCGGAAAACATCGCAATTCCGAAACGAATAAAAAATCTATTTTTGTATCATGAGTTGGGCTAGATGTTTTATATTTGAAAAAAGCCAAAGGTGTTGAAGTAAAATTACTTTTTATCTTTCTAAAAAATAATTTTTCATCCAGCCCAACTCGTTATATATCTAAGAAGTTTATATAGAAAATTTCATAAACTTTGAACAACCTAAAACGCGTTTTAGGAGAGGTAGAACTGGGTCTTAATTATTATAATTATTATCCAATGGTGATTGGTCTACCATTGGCTAACCATTGTGTTGCTAGTTATTCGTTGGTAAATTGAAACTATCCTAAGCTATTTATGATGACTCTGCACATGGTGTTTAACGCACTTGTACTTAACGCACTCTCTTCCGAGTTACGATACTATAACTCGTTCTAGGGTAGACTAACGGGGATAATGTGTTCATATTAATTACTGCATTAGCAACGCAACATATCGCCAACATCTTCCACGTTAATTACCGAAGATTCATGGCGTATGCTAGGATGAAATAACAATAAAAAGCAAGGCCTGGCTTATGCCGTTGTATGTTTCCAGATACTATAAGATATCCAGTGCTAGAAACAGGATGTCAAAAACTACAACTAATTGAAATAGTTTTTCATTGGTCATAACATTCTTATAATGGGCTAAATCGGGATTGGGACGTGCATAGCGACCGTCAAAGGGAATTACTCGGGTTTCAAGAACGCCTAAAACGTTGTTGGTAATTTCCTGTGACTATTTCCGACCTATCTTCAAATAGCACACATACATGTTCACAGCCCTACGCTCTCGACAAAGAAAGACGCCAGGTTTAAGGTGTATCGTTTGCAGACGCTCACGAAACCATTCCATTTCTAATTCTGACCTTTAGGACTCCATGGGCTATTATTGTCTTGTCACGTGCGCCATCCTTGTTACAAACACTAGTACTTTTCAAATACACAGTCGTGCTTTAAGTTGATAATCATAATTGCTGGTTATAAAGTTTTGGGTGGAAAATGTTCATCTTTGTGTAAGTTTTTGACTAATAACTTTCAAGTGATATGGCCTGCAAAATAATTATTGTTTTACTGTTGATTACTACAACTACTCATTGAATTAACTTATAGTATTATCAATATATAACCTGTATTTATTTGGCTACTAATTATTATGAGGTAAAATTTTAGAAAATTGCAACAATTAACATGTTATCGACGCAGGTCGAAGTCACAAATTGGTAACACTTTATCTTTGTGGGCACAGCACATACTCCTCGGTAGAGCATTTTCAACAAGTAGCAGACTGCTTAAAAGTTCTTAACGCGGTTTCCATCCGGAAATCAATTTATCTTTGACTCAGACCGTCTAGAATCAAGATAAGTAACCGTCTTACAGCTACTTTGAATGTACTTAATGGAAGTGACTTAACCTCCTCTTTAAGTTGTATATTAAATACTTTTATCCCTGGTACCCAATGGGTATCTGAGAAGTAGTTAACCTGTGGTATTATTAGCTGATTGATAACTGAATCTCGTGTCATGGGACTGGACCTATTGCTAGATTTTTTTCAGCGGTGCTGACAACCACCAATTGTAAGATCTTTCTAATTCGAAAAGTGACCGAAATCAACCTGTTACCCAGCTCAGTTCCTTGTTGCTCCCAATTCAAGCTAACTATATATATGTCGTAGGCAAATGGTTATATCTGGCAAAAGGCTTTTGCCTAGGCAAAAGCTATTTGCCAAGTCAAATGGATATGGTGTCTCCATTGGTATGTTTAGAACTATTTGTCTAGGCAAATGTATTTGCCAGACCGATGTTAGGCATTTAATAGCATTTTGTTCTCAATTGCGTTTGTAATAAAATAATGTGAGGAAATGTACAATCCCTCCATATTTGTTTTCAAATACGTGGTAATTAAAATTTAATTGTTGATTATTGTAGGGTAATATCATATTCTAATTGGACATTTTATAGGTTACGAATGTTTAGTTTTCCTTTTCAAAGGAAACAATGTCGTAGTCGACTGGAAAGCAGTAAATTTCTCAAATCTTATCAACTAGGCGATTTGACATATTGAAGCAGATGCTAACACCTAACTCTTATTTTGCATACGGAACACCATTCATAACCAACTCAGAGAACATTTGTGTGTTGAAATTTTTTGCAGGTCTTGGCGTAATGGTTCACTGTTATTGCTTCGTAAGTCACTGTAGTGTTCCAAACACAGTAGCCGAACCACATGCCTATAGTTGTGTGAAGGAACGGAGATGAAAGTGATACATCGATACATAGATACGTCTAATCGTCCAGTTGACACGAATTCAGAAATTTACTGTTTTCCAGTCTAGCATGACTTTGTTTCCTTGTAAAGGGGAAGCTAAATATTCCTAACCTATACATCTTGTTTAGGTTATCACATCTGCGCATTTATTACTATCGACGCTTGTCACATAAATTCAGGCATCATAGGCTGATTAGAATACGTTATTACCCAGAAGTAATCAGCCACTTATTTTAAATTAAGACGTATTTGAAAACAAACATACGCACGTGCATGATTACAAACATGCATTACAAACGCAATTGAAAAGATATTTGCCTAACATCAGTCTTGGCAAATACATTTGCCTAGAGAAGTAGCTTTAAAAAAATCAACAAAGACTCCATATCTATTTGACCAGGCAAATAGCTTTCGCCTAGGCAAAAGCTTTTTGCCTTAAATAACCATTTTCCTATGACATTTACTCCCAATAGCCTAATTTGATTTTTTATGAGATCTAACATCAACGAATATATTTTAAGAATTTTCCGTGTTTAATTTCAAACTGTTTGATTTAAACCGTTTTCTCCGTTCTGAGTCCGTAAGTTAATAAATTGGATTACGAATGTATTGTTTTAAGTTGTTTCTGTTGTGTCCCTCTGCTAGATTGTTTGGTTTTTATTAAAATTAAAATAATTAATATTTGGTTTAAGTGCATACCGGCACATTTTCTATTTAACTTGTAAATACAGTGAGAAATGTTGTGGTATTTTATTTGAATATAATAAATTGCCCTTTATTGAGCTTCCAGACCTTTAGCTTCCAGAGAGTTTTGTATTCATAAATAGAGGTTCAATTTTCTCCAACAAAGTTTTGAGAAATAACCTTGTGAATAAACTTTTGTTAGATAGTCAGTTAGGCTGGTGAAACCAGATTGTTAGTACCAATACCGTAAATAAGAAT
>OZ030392.1:32126337-32226337 GCA_964023965.1 Melinopterus prodromus
GCGTATGTTTCTTATTGACGTAGCCTCCGTAATTTTTCTTCCTTTTCCAACAACTGCAAGTGGTTTCTTTCGTGATTCCTATGGTCCGACTTCTAAGAAGGACGTTTTCCATTATTCAAAATTTGTAAATTTTGTTCTTCTTTCTTCTCTGCCGCCAGTTTTATTACTTGTGTGACGAAGCCGACTCATTCCACTCTGTCTTGTCTGCTTTTCTCAAAACGAGGCGCTTTTTTTGTTTACTACTGATTCTAGTTGAAATTATTTTTATATTTACCACTTCTGCTTAAAACGCATGAAAATTTGACATGAACATTTTGAAAAAGATTTAAAAATTGTTCAAGGCCAAAAGTTTTCTTTTAGTCATAATTACTTACTCACTTCATTTCCCCAGCCAACACTGCTCCAGTCCCATCCTTTCGGTGTATCAATCTCTAGGAACCATATAAATCATTAAATACACCACGGACAACGCTATAACTACTAATATAACTCACCGCAAGAGGCCAATGGTTTGGCTATGCTAAATAGCACAAGCCACAATTTGCTTTCCAGCTAAAAATGGCGAACCTCCATAGGCAACACAGCGGAATTGAAACCATTAGCATATTTGACATTTGAACGGAGAACCACACCACAAGCTGAACCCTATCTCTAGATGGCATCCCGCAGATGCCCACCATTGCACGTCTCTGGCATACCGTGGAAGCAATAGCGCTTTTAAAATAATTACTTCGGAGGAGCGTGACGTTCGACTGTACATTACCGTGCTAGGAACATCCCATGTTGCTGCATTTGCCATTGAAGATAAAATCTCAATTTGTAGTGAGGTGCCTCCACTCGCTGATCAATTTGCGCCACAAATATCTCCATTATGGCTAGGTAATGCTGTGCATTAGGCAGCGGTCACCCGTGACCCCTACCGCGGTTTCGCATTCTTCCAAGGTCACGGAGGAGGCAGCAAAAATAAAGGAGGTGTCAATTGCCTTTAAGATAGTGTTTTTTTTTAAATGTTGGCCTACGTTAGTGGTGTCCTACGTTAATACAGAAAGAACTTAATGCCTAAACATGACGTAAGTGGCTAGAATCGGCGCAGTGAATGTGTTTTAGTTTAATTTACTAAAATAGTACCGAATATAACTATTTTACGCGTACACGCGTTCGTTATTTTGCTGGAAGGTAGAGGTGTAATTTAAGTATCAAATTGGTTGGAGGTTCACGATTAACTGTATCCACACGAATGCGCCAAGATGTCTTATGAACCGAGTGTATACTGTATTTTTCTACATTGAGTAATCTCATTTGATACAAATTTGGAAATTACGGTTAGGATAAGTTAAGTAGCTGTAACCATAGCTATCGTCATGTAGCAGTGTCACAATGTGTTCGTTATGAAACCAAAGTACGAAAACATAATATTTTTTTCCTACACTATGCAAAAATGTCATTAACAGGAGTATCATAAACAGCCATAAATATAAAGTTATAAAGTCCAACGTGGGCTAACAATATTCATAGGGCTAACAATATTCATAAAGTACTTAATTAATATATTAATTTCCGGATGGAAACCGCGTTGAGGACTTTTAAGTACCTACTCGACGTTTCGCGCTCTGTTGCAAGACGCATCTTCAGGACTAGGTATCAAACCAAGTATTAAGAAGCACCAACTCCTCAACGCAGTTTTCACCCGGAAATCAATAATATACTGTACATAAAGAACCCCTACCAGGGATATAGCCTCCTTCTTAAACTGAAAATGTGTTACATTGCTTTTCTTTGTTATAATTTAGTGCAATACGATTTTCCTAAATTTTTCCATCTTTCTCTTTCCCTAACCATCCTCATCCATGTTTGACCAACAATAGCAACAATGTTAGCCTGCCACCTCCTCTTTTTTCATCTATCGTCTTCCATTCTTGCTACGAGACCACCTCTCTCCAGTTGTTGTTTCATGTAATTATATTGTTACGTAGCTCGTGATTGGGAGTGGTCCAGGCCAGGGTGAATGTAAATAATACTCACACTGGGGTTTTACATGCGTGTATAATTGTTCCAGATATACTAAGAAAACAGCTGATATAGGCAAAACCGGGAGAGCTGAAGCTGACTCATCGCTTAAAATCGTATGAACCAAGATATGAACGTACCGCGTTGATTGGTTATATAGCTGTGAATATTAGGTTGCCTACTAGGTAGTTCGTTAAAGATTAATATTTAATTATTAAAAATACTGTCATTTATTTGTGATAATATCCTATCTAATTTATATATCCATCATTACCATGTTTAACAGAAGCAAAGTGAAAACATACCAACGAAAACATCTTGTTCACATCACACGTTCGCGCTCGAATTTGGAGGTTAGGTTGCTACCGCTGTCATTCGTTCTTATGGTTCTAAGAACAGACGTACTTTTTTGTCTTGCCCATTTAAATTATACAGCAGACGTATGAAAAGTATGCTATTTCGTTTTAACACGCGTCAATATTTAGAAATAATCTGTAACGTATGTCGAAAATAACAGCTGAAATCTATGAGTAATCTTCAGCTCTCCCGGTTTTGCCTATAACGCATGTCGCTGCCTTCTCGTACAGGTGTCCGATGTCTCGCTCGTAAATACAGACAAATAACAATTCTCCTTGGTACTCCGCTATACTGCTATTTATATCAATTGCCCAAATACGTCATTACCGTTAATTAGGTTACCAAACGTCGAAGTTGTTTACTTGCCTTTTGTGCAAACTCGGCGTTTGGTATCTATACTAGACACCGCAATCATTGAGCAATTCGGGTTGTTAACTTTATATTTGTATGCAATTTTTACTCGAACGCAATAATAACCTTAATTTATTATTTCTTCCTAACAATATAAATGTAATTTCATTGCGTTTGAGGAAAACATATTACATATATTATGACTTCTCAAAAATAAACATGTCTATATGCTAACCATGGAAGTTTGTCATGAATTCGGACAGTCTGTACTGCGCATGCTTAAATTTAAAGTGATAAAACACATCGTTATATTTTCTTTGCAATTATCACTTTTCAAATTTCATACCTGTATTTACCTTTATTTGTTCTTGTTAATCGTTTATAGTTTAATTTGATGCAGTATATCGTTTGCACACCAAACAGCATCACTGAAAACCAGTCAATAATTTCTCACTATGGATGTCAATAAATTCTTTGAAAACAACGTTGTTTATGCGGACCATAAATACGCCGTATTTAAAAAAAAAATAACCGAAAAACGGTCACGATAACAGAGAAAATATTAGTTATGCTGACATCGACATTTTGCTGTTAGATAAGTTTGCTTGAATAATGGATATTACTACGTAGAGAATCCACCCCTGCGTTGGTGGTTGAAGCCAGTTGCAATACGGTGCTCGCCCATAGGTGTTACCGCCGTAGACAGCAATCGACGTAGGAGGGGCACCGTTTTCCCACGGGAAACTCTATACGCTCTCCGGGGAATTGCATTACATAGCAAACCGCATCACGCCACAATATTGCTGCATTTTTCTTTATTATAGTTGTTGGCAACGTGCCACCGGCCGCTGCACGCTGGGTAGTTCCATTACCGATATTGCTTCCTGACTGTACTTATTTAATTATAATAAAATTAAATGCGCGACCATTGCAGTTAATTTCTTATTTGAGAAAATTGAATTCAGTTAGTAGAAGGAGAAAAAATACTACATCAATTTTTAGTTTCAGTAGGTAAACTAATTCGCTACAACCATACGCTGAAGACACAAACGCGAATCCTCTGTATGAAAACATTTTAAATGCAATTTGGAGTAAAAGGAGTGAGATGTACTAAAATCTGTCGTATAAAAAATTCACAATCACGTTGCGAACGTACTTACCTATACAAAAACACTAACTTGAACATGATGTAACCAAGTACTTGTGAGTGTTGTATAATAATATAAAGAAATGTTCAGACAAGTCTACACGATAAAAAAATCTAGATTTGTATTAGATTGCTATCTTTCCACTTACTGAACATTTTATTTCTAAACATATAAAATCAAATTTGTGGTGCAGGTCCTTACAAAACTACACACAAAATCGATTTTTCTTTATTAGAAGAAATAAAATAAATGGAATCACTAATTGCAAAACCGGGGTCTCTCACGTCCCACCTGTGTGACAAACGATTAATGGTACAGAAATGGTTCTGTTCCGCGCTGAAAACAACCGCATATTTATTGACATAATGTTTTTGTCCAAAAGTGACAATAATCTTTGAATTTTCATTTTCAAACCTTCTCCGACTTTTGACAACATACGGTTTAAACGAAAGAATCCATAACGCAACGTAGTCCTTTGGGTTGGCCATGGGTAGGCTTACCATACGCCCCGGTTTGATCGGGACAGTCCCGGTTTGACGCATCGGTCCCTGCGTCCCGACCGGTTTGATATTATGTCCCGGTTAAAATCCTTCACAAACTTAGAAATCTCAGTAATCAGATCAGTACACAGAAGAAAAATCTCTTGTAACAATCGACTGCCAAAGGCACATATTCTGAATTGATGCTGAAAATAGTCTGTTTTTGAAAAAATTATGCATGACGTTATTCCATGGGCTATGGTGTGCCTGGGGTGTACCAGTCACCTCCGGCGCGACGTCACTTCTTGTCTTCGAATCCTGAAGATGTTGGGACTGAAGCACCAAATTGGCGACAAATTGGCGTCACCGCCTTTATGGTCTCCATTTGAGTGTTTTCCATTCAGTGCCCATCTTGCTCCTTGGCTATACCGTGTTGATGAGGACTAATAGTCAGAAACGCGTGTCTACGGTTGCTTTCTTCGTATGACGGAATTGCCCGACAAATTACCTTTCTCCTTGAATATCTCACCGTTGATTAACCAGCTTTCCTTGTTATTCCTTACGTCAAAATATAGATTATCTCGATTAGTTAGTACGTTCTGTAGCAAACCAAACAACTCCTAAATCACAATAATTTGCATCGATTATTATCAATGTAAGTTTGAAATATATTACGAGGAAGAACTACGGAAAAAATATAAATTTTGGTCAAAATTGTTGTATGTATAACTTAGCTTCATTGTAAGTAATTAATCGTTGTATTTACCCATAAACTTGGAGATTTTTTCCGTGGCAAACAACCCCTAAATCACAATAATTTTTATCCATTTTTTATGATGGTATTGCGGTACAAATTACATATCTTTGCTACAGAAAAAGTTAAGACCGTTTTCTCCCATGCAAAATTATAGACAATTAATTAGAAATTTTACTTTTAAATGCCGTTGGGTGGCGGAAGCCCCTCATATCCCCTCATGGTGGAAGCCCCTTCAAGCCCCCTCACGATATTATGTAGGGCATCGAGTGGAGGGAATTGATATTTTGGTCGGCTGTACTACTAAACTGCTCATAGCTTTTTAAAAAATTATTGTATATCTTTCCATCATACACCGAAATATAGGTAGTTGGGGTAGTCATATATTTATGAATGCTAAATGTTTTGCTCGTAGGCGTACAACCACTAATAACGATATTGTAGGTACTTATATTGTGTGGCTTCTGAACTGAAAATGGAATATACATTACGATGTTCTGCGTTAGAAAAATTTATAACTTTTTTTAAAAGTTCTATTTTCTATCATACATCAAATTGAAGGTTGAAGGGTTGTATATTTCTTTGGTAATGATTTCGAAACATACACTTAAGTACTAAAATTTGTATTATAATTGCTTATATACACAATTTAATAATTTCAACAAATGAGAATGATTATTCAATAAATAAGTAAATTCTTGATGTATAAAGCTTTCAGTGCTTTAAATTTACAACGTTAAAAAATAATCGCGAAATTCAAGTATTTCCAACAGGTTTTGAGATAACGCACTATCTCTGGCTAATTTGACGTCACTGGTAAGAGCAATAATGTTCTGCAAATTAAATTTTGGTATGAAATGCTCCAAATTTTTTGAGGTGATTAAAGCATACTATGTTATAATAAAAAAAATATCTACACTTTTGCGAAAAATACGAGAGGGTCTATAAGTAATTAAACTTTTTCTGTTTTTTTTTTGTCACAAAAAGTAACAGTAATTTTGATTATTTTTTGTAGATTACGAATGTGTCACGTCTTGATGACGTCTCACATTTGTGCAATGTAGCTTCTGGTTTGGCATCTATGTAAACAAAATTGAAATAATATGTGACAAAATAAGTGTTATCATGTCTTATTTTTACACAGTAATTTTTGTTGTGTTGCAATTACGTGTGCTTTGGTTACTTTTAACAATTGTTGATAATAATTGATAAAACGCCTGGGAAGCAACAAGAAGAAGAAAAATCAAAGACAACAAAAAAGCCACCACAGGGAGCAGGTGGGGTTGTTGGATAGCGCTCGTGGACGTCCGAGTCTGTGGAGGTTTTACTTGTGTTTTCACATTTTTTTATATTTTATTTCCACAAGTAATTCTTGTCCCGGTTTGACATTCCAAAATTATGGTAAGCCTGGCCATGGGTAACTACTAACTATACGTGACACCACGTGTGGTAGGGCTGACTTCGCTTTCCTGGAGAGTGCTTCAAAAGTTGAGTTGCGATTTAAATTGCCCTGTGTATACTCTGTTTATTGTACATTATTTTCTGACACGATTTAAAGTTATTTTTATCCAGCACTATGCGAAATTACTGTTTTTGCGTCTCTATGAATCATTTATTATTATTAATTTTTCCATAGTATAGCGTTTGTTTAAGATTTGAGGTAAATCTGAAAACGTTGCTATCGGAAGTTGGTTGAACAGGTTTTCCTGATTTCGGCAAAAGTGGAAAAGTGCAAAAGTTTATACTAGATGATTCACGTGAGTTATGTTTTATTGGTTATGGTTGCCACAAGTAAACGTTACTAAATTACTAAAACGATTATAAATGAAAAACACGATAAAATAATTTGCTTTTGAATTTGGTTACAGTTACACTTCGAAGGTTCTAACCTCAACTGTCAAGTTGAGTGTGTTAACCTTGATACAGGCAACAACTGTGTCAAGGTGCGGTTCCCTTCTCTTATATTGGGGAAAGCTGAGTTCTGGAATGTTTCTGATAGTGCAGATTCTCCATATAAGTATTAAGAATTATACGCACGTTATCCTATAGCGCCAATGTGTAGTCTCGGTTCCAACAATATATGACGGCGATATATATCTTTGTCTTTCGATGTGGTGCCCGAAATCCAAATGCACATACGGGGCCAGTGGTTATGTGCAGTGGCGTAAATGGCAGGTGTGCGAGGTGTGCGGCGCACACGGGCCCACGAGCCAGGGGGGCCCATTGGAGCCGGCCGGGTGTTTGGGAGGTCTCGCGAAAAATATGAGATCGTCGCCTTAAAGGTAAAGTCACTAACTAAAATCTAATAATTACGAAAACCTGACTTTAAGAAGAAATATCAGTAAATATAATGTAATTTTCTAGAGATTTAATGGATTTTAGACAACTTAGAACACTTAGTCATCACCTCCTCGTATAAGATTCACATTTATAAGCATATGGCTACTATTAATCCCTGTTTCGATAAATTGTAAAAATTATAGTTAGTGACTTTTAGTTTTAAGTTGACGATATGTTGGCATTTGTCATAATTGTTCTAAAAATTAACTGATACCCCTATGAGCGCGGGATACGATTTCGGGCTAAAAAAGAGAACTAAGCAGTTTCTGGGTTCCTGGGCTGCAATAAGATGATAGCATAACGTAAATAAATGAAGTCGAGCATTTCAAAAAGTAGATACGGAGGCCTCCACGGATACCAATCTAAACTCGATACCATAAAATAAAAAATGTAACTTTTTAATTATGGTCATAACTTCTTTATTTGTGATCCTTTTAAAAAAGCGTTTCGACATTATAAAGGCACTTTTTCCCTACAATTTGAATATGTTAGTTTAAAATTTTTCGCCAATGAATTCGTCAGAAACAAACGAAACTTTTGTTTTTCTTATGGACGCCATATTGCTTTTATACATGTTTGGATTCAGATTTTTTTTCAGAGTAATTTGGTATGCCACTTGCCGTATTTACAACACAACAAGCCGACAGAATTGGAGTTTTTCTTTAATATCTGAAAATTGCATGGTGTCATGAAAAACACATTTGAGTGATACAGTATTAATGTGCCCATAATCAAGTTACAGTAAACTTTTGGAATGTATTTATTTGTACTAACTACACAACATAAAAAAGTAACAACATTTTAACAAACTAAATAATGTTTTCAAAAATCTACCCATGTTTACGGAGGCATTTTTCACAGCATTCCGTAGTCTGGTGACTTTACCGAGGGCTCTTCTGTCAATCGAATTGAAAATGGCGATGATAAGTCATTCCATAGATAAAAATCACAAGGAGTAAGATCCGGCAATTTTGGTGGCCATAATACTTCTGAATAGGTAGCAATTACTCTCCGTTTATGTCTTATATCTAAATAGTTCCTCACAATTTGGGCATTATGTGCAGTTGTCTTGTAGGAGCCACATACCTTATCGTAAGGCCATTCTTATCGTATCCATTTTTTCTTCCACGTCTTTAGAGAGCAATATTGCCGATACATCTCCGAAGTTAGATTATTGTTATAAAAAATTGGTCCGGTTAATCGGTTGGCCACTATACCGCACCATACATTAAAACCAAACTACACCCGATTATGGCGCGGTACAAAAAGGTTTTATTTTTTGCGGGCCCAGTGCGTTTCAGTTAAAAATACCGCAGTTAGAAAAATATGTTTCATCGGACCATTATATTTTTTTTTATAAATTCTAGGTTTTCACCAATTTTTTTCAACAAATGGTTACAGATGCTAGATATCACATTATTTCACAAAATGTCTTCCATGGCACCATGCGATTTTCAGCAATTCTCGAAGTGTACAAATTTGAAGTCTTCAATTTTTAGTTTCCATTAGCTTATTGTTATCAAAATATGGCATGTGGCATACCAAATTACTCAGAAAGAAATGATGAATCCAAACATGTATAACCAATATGGCGTCCACAAGAAAAACGAAAGTTTCTACTGTTTCTGACGAATTCATCGACAAAAAAAATTTTTTAACTGACAATAAAATTGTAGGGAAAAACGTGCCTTTATAATTTCAACACGCTTTTTTGATGGGATCACAAATAAAGAAGTTATGATCATAATTAAAAAATGAAATTGTTGGGTTTTTTCAAAATAGTTTGGAAACCATTTGGAATTCAACTGTTTTCTGAACAGATTATGAAAGAGCACATAAAAATATGCACTACTTTGTCCATTTTCTATCTCCAATAATAACAAAAGTACTCATATAATCCAACGTTCCGTGACACACTGTATAAAGTATAAAAACCATATAAACAGTATAAAAAGTCTTAGTGGGCAGTCAAATAAGGGTTTAAGGGTTTCAAAGTATTAAATAAAGTGGGGGCCCATTGTTTCTGTTCGCACACGGGCCCACTGACTCCTAGTTACGCCACTGGTTATGAGTATTGATTGGCATAATCGGATTATTTCACGAATGGATTATCAGTACCTATTCGAGTGATTCGTAATCAATTATTTATAATAATTATGAATAACCGATTATGAATAATCGATTATGAATAGTGGACAGTCAATGATATAAAAGCATTGAGTGGGGTTGGGCGAATGCACTTGGTGACGCGGTGGTGGTGAAGGGGGGGGGGGATATAAACTGATGTAAATGTATGTCAAATCGAGTATTAAAATCCGATTACTAAAAATAGATTTTTAAAAATCCATTATTCACAGTCGATCATTAAGATTATAATCGCTTATGCAATCCATCACTAGTTATGATGACAGTCGACAGATGGCGATTGTATATTCGGTTCAACCATGGGTTCAACGCATGCGCAGTGTGTCCGGTGGCTCTACGTCGGATGAGATGGAGCGATATACAAGTCCTGGCGTCAGAGTGTTTTTGGTGTAATTGGCGCGGACTAAGTAAACATGAAATTGTGAAGATATAATTACAAAATTTGCTTGTCATCTTTTGTGTTTATTTTGTTTAATATGTTTTTATCGCTTTTTTGCGATTATCTCGAAAATGGCTCTATCACACCAATCCTTTCCCCATGAAATTTTCTACAAAACTGTGTTTACAGTTTTTAGCGTCAATTTGTTTGTTTAGGCTGTATAACCGCGCAACCCAAATTGCTGCGCGCCTACACAACAACGCTTTTTACCGCGCATACTATGACAGAAATTCATAAATAACTTAAAATGCGGATCTAAAGATGAGAATAAACTGGTGGATGTACATTCACTTTTTTTGTGCGTCTTATTTGTTTATAATTTTATACAGGTTTATCGTCACAATTCCCACAAAAAAATTACATTTTTAGCGTCAACGTGATGTTTAATTGGTCTCACTGCGCACCCTGAGTAGTTTCGCCAGCGTTAGACCATATATAGCTTGACGGCGAGCGGCCTATCCCAATGCATTGGTTTGTTTTGGACCAACGTACCGTGGTCAATAAGGTGATAGCAGTGTTGCCACCAACAAACCTTAGCTGGCCGCTACCGTTCACGAGTACTTCCACTACATGCTGCTACCAAAGTGTTGAGTTTTTATTGACGGGAGGGGGGTTGGGTTGGGTTGGGTTGGAAACAGATATTCGGCATACTATTTGGAGAGAGGAAAAAATTAGTTATTTTATGGCGATGTTTGATGTGCTGGCAGGCCATGGTTTGCTATTCTGCATAGAGATTACCCAACCTAAAAAATCCGCTAGGTACCAATGAGCAAACGCCGCTCCCCGCTACTTTACAAAAATTCCGCTACCGGTAGCGGAATTCCGCTACTGGTGGCAAATGGCAACACTGGGCGAAAGTCGGGTATCGTCTTGCACGTAGTGGGCACGCATGCGCACAAAAGCTACTTACGACCATATGTTTCGACTCAACCACTCATGCGACTGCCCCGCTAGTTTAATGTGCGCAATGCGCATGCGTTTGATAGTGTCCCAGACATCGAGATAGTATAGAAAGGAGACGCTATGACGACGTTTTTCATATACTCAAAACGGCGTCAGTAGGTGTGGCTTATAGCACTATACGACGGTCGGTCTGCACAGGCCCGGACTAATTATAATTATTTTTCTGTAATATTGCAGAGATATATTTGATCAACTAAAGAAAGCAAAAATATGTAATAAACACAAAAATACTCTGTATTAAGGTTATAACAAATAATGTAAAATAAATGTTGCATTTGTTTAACTTAATGTAAAATAAAACTTATAAGTTTAACAAATATGAATATGACCAAATAAGTATTATACATTTTGTAACCTATTGGCCTGTAAACAAAACCATTTTATTATTTTGATGCGATTTGGTGATGTTCTGTCTATACATAGCTCCATAAAATGTTTCGGACAAACAACACTGGACTTTGTCCGCTTCCAGTTACATCGGTCTACAATCTGTATCCATAATTCCTGCTGCGCACAAATCTTTGGAAACCTACATTTAATTGTTAAATAAACGAAAAATTAAGTCAATTTTTTCTTGAATACGGGCCTGTTCATTGTCATTTGACTGACATCTAACGTCACTTCCCGATGAAACGTAATTCCCGCTGATTTATTGCAGCCAGGACCCTTTCTGCTGCGACAGCTTCTTATATCACATGCTAATTAGTCATTATTGTCATGCTAATTAGTTAGAAAAATACTTATAGCGCACTAGAAACTATTTAAACCTATATAATGTATCGGCTTGTCAATTTGACACTATGGGACTAACGGACGGTATGATTTGACATAAAGTGATCCCAATTTTAAGCTGATATGACTCCTCCTCTTCTATACTATCTCGATGGTCCCAGACGATACAAGACTTTCGCCCTTGTTATCTTTGGACAAAAACAAACCCCGGTATGCTCCCTCTAGTGACCAGTCGTATAAGTTTGATGGACCTTCTTTTCCTAACAATATACACGTTATCATTATAATAAAACGCTGACGTGGTCTGTTGGTCTGTTCAAGTTCTCTAGCAAACAGGGTTGGCCGCAGCCCCGATGCCTCTATACCGTATGAGCACCCATCGTGTGCGGATTCACATTTGAAGACTTCTAATTTCTTTATAAGAATGTCAAATTGTTGCCGATGGTAGAAATTCTATCGCATTAATTATTCTTAGTTTTAATAGTTCTGCGTCGTCTTGTTATAGATAATTATATAGAGGAATTATTAAGTTATTTATCAATTCTGGGTTGTGCGGTAACACATTGGCGCTAAAACCTGTAAAGATATGTTTTGTGGAAAATTCCATGACTGAACTAAATTTTAACAATATAGATATGATAGAGATACCGCAAAATAAACGATAACGACAAATTATGTTTTGTTTAAACAAAATATGCCGAGCAAATGTTGTAATTATATTTTCAGTATTTCATGTTTACTGATAGCAAAAGCAAATACAAAAAATGTATGGTCAGCAAGTTCCTCAATCCACTGATTGTATACCTCTGACATCTGGACTATCAGTCAATACGCATAATACTGAAGCAAACATGTACGAATGTAAATAGACCGTGCTGTTCCACGGGCTGCATTTTTAAACAATACCGAATTCCGTTTCAGTTGTTATTGAAAGGATTTTCAGCATTCAGCCACGAGTGCCACTCGAAAATTAACGCATTCGCGCCTGTAAATCCATTCTGCCAGCACTACCATATTTGTTTTATCAGGTTTTGTTGCAATATTTGCTTTCGAGTGTTATGGCTCAATCAATTCATATCAAATATTTGAATTGTTAAAATAAATTTGGTGATATGAAAGCGTTTACTAATTGGTGTTTTAATGATTTTTGTTAAATTTATTGTGGTGCACTTAGGAATTATTATGGAGTTTAGCATTTAGCCTATTATTAGTCAATAAAATTTTGTAATTACTCAATTTAATAAGAAAAAGTAAAGTAAGTCATAAGTTTCAAATTCTCATTTATCATTTATTGAGTGTCAGTTTTTGCGTATTATTTAACCATTGGAAAGAATAATTTTCCTTGTTTTGGGTTGGCTTTCAATTCCTTTTACCGTCTTCTTTCTTAGTCATGGACTATGATCCGTGGGCCTACATAGGTCATGTAAAGGTCGAATATTCATCTTTTTGTTTTATACTTTTTTATCTTTATTATCCTTTTGCCAACATAATATATTGTTTATAACAAGAGGATTTTGATGAATACTTACATAACAACAATTATAAATACTAAATTAAAAGCTATTCAAATATCTCAAATATCCTAAATATCTCGAGAAATATGCATGGTACGACAAAAGTATCTAACATAAAGTTGTAGGACGCAAAGGGCGAAATGAGTTAGCGACGTCAGTTTCATTGCAGATGGCGCTGCAATCGGTGAAAATGAGGTTAACTTAATTTTTTTAAATCGGATTACCCACCTTTTTATCAAATTATGATTTTATGTTAAATAGGAACAATCTTTTGTCTTAATTTTGTTTTCGTACGATGCATCTATCAAAAGTTATTGACGATGGAAGTTTGTGGCATCTGCGATAGTTACAACCTCTCTACACAGGGCAACGAAAACTTTGCAGCGTCTTTTGTTTGATATGCTGCACCTATTGATACTTATGAGCTATACATGATGCAAAATACCAAGGTCGAGTCCTACGTTGTACCATGAGTAGACATGACAGTCGTCGCTTTGACTGCCAGACGGCGAGCGCATCCCATGCAGTGGCAGCGGTTGTAACTACCGCAGACGCCACAAACTTCCATCGTCAATACCTTTGGTAGATGTATTGTACGAAAAAAATGTTCAGGCAAAAGATTGTTCTTATTAAGCGTAAAATCATATTTTTGATTGCAAAAGTTGAAGTTAACCTCATTTTCACCGATTGCAGCGCCATCTACAATAAAGCCGATATCACCATCTAATTTCCTCCATTACTGCGTAAATAAAAAATGGTAAAAAAAATTCAAGTTAAAACGACCACGCGTTATAATACGCCATGACCAGGATTGATATCAGCTGCTCAAAGTTTTGCCGAAAACGTCGCATCACTATCAAATAAATGGACACCAACTTTGTTATCACTAAAGCATCAAGACACTTAATGGATGGAGGCTTATGCTGAAACGAATGAAACCTATTTTTTCTAGAATTGTATAGAATCCTTTTAAAATCACGTTGGGTGGGATGTTAAGTGCTGAACGGTGATTAATTTGCCTTCTCCTAACATTTTCAAAAGTTATATCTTATCTCTCAACAAAATATGTTTGTTCGAACTATTACCATTATCGCAGATGACAAGTCCCAAATCCAGAACTGCACCCAAGACATCTGGAGCCGTGGTGCCAGTCGCGTTTTCTTGTCGTTGTCGTTTTCGTTGTCACTGTCATCCGCGTACATATATTTAGCATCTCCAGACACTCTTGCCTCCTCCATAATTTTCTTTTTACTCGCATCGCCGCTCCTTCGTCGCTGCTCGTCGTCCGTCTTGGAGACACATTTATTTTTGAGCACGGAGTGACTCTCTCGGAGATGTTAATGAACCCTCTTTGCCGTCCGAAATAAACCGGCGACGGCTGCGGACCTCGGCGAAATAATCCACAACGAGGAGATAGAGAACAGCAGTTTCGAACGAATGTCTCGTACCTGCGGATGGCAGGAAAATACTGTTTAGTGTACCCGTGAATACGAATTTGCGCATGTGATTTTTAACGAGTGCCTGTTAAAAGTGATTGCATCGTAGGAGCTGTAAGACTGCTTTATCGGAGGTAAATCTTTGTGTTTTAAGTTTGAATGGTGCTTACATTTGCAAATATGTGATAGGTGGAATGGGAAGGGGGCTTTGAGAATAAGAGGGGCAAGTTCATCTCACCGGAACACTGCAGATGGTGCCAGGTTCAAGGATATGACGATAGTTATTTTACGCAAAGACTGGCCGGACGTTTTTTTGTTGCACGTGGATTTTAGAATACTACTTAATAAGTAAATAAAATAGTATTTTATTAATGACCAGCAATATACAAATTATATTTTTTTTATATCTAAAAATATTAAAAAATATTTTTACTAAAAATATTATGGAGTAACCTGACGAATGTTTTGAAGCTCCTAGTATATTTATTATTATTATTTATTTATTTAAAGTCATTCTTCACAAAGAGTTTTGGATGTTTTAGAATCATCTCAGCCGTAGTCAAAATATAGATTTAACATGGTCGCAAAACAAGGATTTGTTAAATTTGCTTAAGTGTAAACTATCAGTTTTTCACAATTAAATGTAAAATGTTGTAGAAACAAGTTGTTTTAAATTTAATTTAATGCTCAAGTATCAAATTTCTGTATTTTATGTCAATTTTAATATTTTATTGTTTGTTCTTATTTTATCGTTTGGTCTTAAATCACTATTATTAATTAACATCAAATTACGACAACTGCATTTGTAATGTACTATTGCTAGTGTTAGCTGATGAACAAACTGTCTTTCTAGTAAAAAGAAAATTAGCACAAATCAGCAAATTCTTTTTCACATTCCTTTACCAATTTTTCAAAAACCGACTAAATTATCTATAATCTATTGCTTTTAGGATTCTGTCAATAAATAAATTACTTGAGAAACAACCTGGGAACTTTTACGTATTTTTCGACCGTACTGACTTTTTACAGCAATGAGTGGGCATTTTTCAAGCAAGAAAAAACTTTAAGACATTTTGTTTGAGAAATAATTGCAGTATGTTCTAATTTTTCAAATTCTACCGGAAGTGTTTTGTAGATTTGGAATCTTAGTGTAAATACGCGTTGTAACCATTAGAAATTTGTACAGTGGTTTTTTGATACAGTATTACACCTCGGAATGTATCTAAAAGTAATAATTGAGTAATAATAAACGCTTATTTTGTTTTGTTTTTTTATTACTGCGGGGTTGGACATAAAAAATAGGAAGGTTTCACGTATGAGTTTAGTTTGAATTATTTATGGTTTTTACGAGATTTGTGTTATTTGCACGTTTGCATTATTTTTTTAACTCCAAATTGGCACACCACAGTAAGTTAATCATAATAATTATAATATACACAAACAGCAAAAATGATCGACATGTCCGTTCTTATGTATTAGCGTTATATATGGCCAGTTTTACTCTCACTGTACATAATATACATATACAGTGTGTTGAACATAACAGTGTAACACATTATGTATTATGTTCCATTTTAAAATAATTTGTTTGTCTTAAAGCAAACAAATTATGTTAATGTCAGTTTCTTAACATTAGATAATCATTTCTACATTTTATTGAAAAAATAATAAAACTTAATAAGAGAATAATTGATAAACTTCTGAATTTACACTTAAAAATATATGATATCAATTTTTGCAGATAGAATTGAACCGGCAGCAACCCCTAAATACTTTTCTGTTCTCGTCATATCACATTTTAAAACGAGGCTGCTTCAAAACAGTATTTTGAAGAACTAAGAATATGACTTTCATACATAGCGGCCTCCCGCGAATTCTTGTAATCAAGATCGTAAAAAGAAAGTGTGTTTGGTAGGCTTTTAATCCCAAAAGCGGAACGGTAGTTCCGGTTAGCCTACTTTTTGGTGTTGGCAACGCTAAACCCAACCCATGGCCTGTTTTCATTTTGCACCCCCCTGGAAATATTTCTGCGGGCGCCCATACATCTATATGAATTTTCTAGAATGCTGTTTGTTTATTTTTTTACATTCTAAAATAAATTCAATATGGTAAATAGTGTAACATTAGCCCAGCGTAATTAAAAACTCTTTTATCCATATTTAATTCAAATTAAATTAATGAAATAATGTAACTTGATTTTGTTTTGATTGATTTAGTTGACCCAAGTGGAATAAACAAAGAAGAATAGTGGTCTTATTTACAGCCATGTGTAGACACGAAATATCAACTATTCCAGAGAAAGTCGCGAATAAGAAAAAAGAAACGCAAATATTAATTTTAAAAACTTTAAAACTTTAAAATTTTAATTAACTTAATAATTCTCCGTAAATACATAGGTATATCTTTTTTGTTACAAATGTCCTAGATACATAACAGGCCTAATTTACATAACTTTGACATACATTATTATGTAATTATGCAAACATGGACTGATCCCTTAATTAAATTACTTTACGTAATAAACACTTTTTATAGTCCTATATGGTGTATTATTTTAAGTAATTCGTAAAGCTCCACCCTTTTCATTATAATCCTGTGCAATATATTTGCCTTTACCTCTGCAGGGTGTGTGTGTGTCACTTCCTATGTTTATTCGCCTTCGCGGTAGACACTTGCTTTGGACTACTAATTACATTTTTTTCTAATTAGAATCACTACTAAAACTAAAACACTTCACAATACATCTACGGACTGTTCCATGTGACCTGGGACCGTCGGCTTCCTGATAGTATTTTTGTCACGAACGATTTATCGTGTTTAAAGTATTTTTAAGATGTTTTTTGTTAAAATTAATGTTTTTTTTTGTTTTTTTCTCAATAAAACAATAAACATGTTTTAGTTTTCTGCCATGTTTCTCTTTATAATTTATTTTTCAATAGTAATAATTAAATTGTTCTTTAATATCAAACGTTTAATATTAAAACAAAAGTCCTGGGAAATCCCAGAAATTGCAAAAATCTCTAGGAGCAGTACCCACTACTATATTATATAGTATGCGTTGTAAATGGCACAAGTATTATATCAAGCTACTACTCGTCATATCCTGTTTTCAGCCGAACATTATCATAACAGTATCATCAAATACTAATCACCAGGTCACATTACGAGTCGCATAACTCGTAAGTGCATAATTTAGGTGGTTTACACTACACACATAGACGGAAACCAATTTTAATGACATTTTACTGCATATTCCCAACCTCCTGGCTTCGCCAGAATACTATAATACCATGACTGCGTAACGGGCCTGTATTGCGTTAATCCTGCTTAACAGTTTTGTTTGCCAATGGAATGTTTTTGACATCCTTTGCATTTATCGTGAATATTGTTTCAGTGAAGCCACAGTATGCCTCAGCCAATAAAAAACTGCTTGGTGCATCGTGCATTCAGTTTGCAACGGAGGATACTTAGTTGTTTATGGGGTACTTAGTTGTTTATGGGGTATTGTCGTTGACGGTAACTAGTGATAAGTTAGATGTTGTTCATTCTTGGTCAGGATGGTAACATAGCGTAGATTATTGTATTTTTGACAAATTAAGAACATTAATAATAATTAACAGGCGTTTTCGATTGATTTATTAGCGCCGAATCTGAGAATAATAGTTACATATCACGTCAGGTTATTGCGTTTTTACATTTCTTTTATGGGGCCATCCGCACCCCACTTAAACAATCGCAGTAAGTGCGTGAAAACCACACACAGAAAAGTGATCTCTCGAACGAAGAGAGAATTACTAGGATGAAGTAGTTGGTAGGTTCGTATATACGCGAGAGATTATTGACTTCAACCAAGAAATTACTAGATTTAAGAAAGTTATTACTCTGGTGAAATAAATAAACAGTCTTCAATGAAGTGTATATTTTTATTCCCGGTAAATCTATTTAGCTATTTAATGTAAGAATTTTAAAGATTTGCCACAAATACGTTTTCTATTGCAAATTAACAAGATAGATATGTTAAATTTACTTACTCGTTCTAAACTGTTGCGTGCCTAACATCAAACTATTCCGTGTTGAAACGTATATGGTACACTAACCACAAGGCACATCCCCTACGGGTACTTCGTTGATGTTTTCGTACTAGGTTTCGCTCCTTTACGCCGCGAGCCCCACGCGCTGGTGCGCATAGATCACGATGCGCATATTTATTCCAGAGAAAGGGATTATTTGAAAGAAGTGAGAATTACTTCAGTTAAATAATTGGTGGGGTTTTATTCAATAAACAATACTTACTTATATTAAATGTCTTATATTTTCTTGGATCAAGTAACTACGCACTTGGATGGATTTACTATTACTTCGTTGGAGAAATTGACATTCTTTGACATTCTTTTCACCTCACTTTTTTCGAAAATCTTGCACGATGGACAACTTTGGAGGACAGATTCGTTTTCAGGGCAATTAATTCTACCCAAAACGCAATTTCATATCAATTTACAAAAGTTATTTTCACTAAAATTATCAATATTTTACAATTTTCAATTGTCCTTTTTTCGAAATTTTTCTGTTGTAACGCCATAAAATATTTCTGACGCTAGTTAGACAATTGATTGATCTACCAAAATCAGTAAGAAAAAGAACCGGGTTGCCAGTTAAAAAGGTGTGGATGACCTCCTAACTCAGTAACAATTAATGGTCGGAAATTTAACTTTTACAGAAATGTTATTTTAATAATTACATGTTCCATATTTTAAGGGCTCACTGTATATATATATATATATATATATATATATATATATATATATATATATATATATATATATATATAATATAATACACATACTTGCATTGCATATATTTTTGTCGTTTCATTAATTAATTTATTCATTGATTATCACTTTTGGTACATTTGTTGCTAACATATTTAATCTAAATTAAATTTTCTATTTCAGGTAAGCAGTTGCCATTCCTTCATTATCTAAACGCTAATGGTAAGATATCTAATATTTTATAATATATGTATACCTACCGCACAAAGAACTGAAATTATCGCTTTTATCGGTTACTTGAATGACTATTATCAATTTCTGGTTTTACTTTATAGTAAAAAAACTCATAATCTAAAAATGAATAATAATTGACATTGTTATCGAATTTTAAGCTTGTACTCAACATTTTCGTTTATTAAATTTAATACAAGTGATGAACTATATGTAAAATATTATAATGAATAATTTCATTATCAAAACCAAAAATAAATGGATGAAATTGAAATTATTTTTTTTCTCATTACTACAATGTCTATATCGTTTTTAATTATAACTTTTTTTATCATTTACGTATTTTAACTTATTCTTTATCGAGGCGGTAAATTTTATACGCGTGAATTGACTGCGGAAATATTCCCTGCCCTCCTACCCATTGCCGTTCTACGATATGGAAGAATAGAAATCAAGTACGCATACGGTGGGTAGTGTATATTTCAGCTGTTAATTGACGCACGCGTATAAAATTTACCTCCAGGTGTGTCCAGCTGTGTCGTATATCTTATATTATATGTTATCACATAGGAGGCAGAGCCCAAAATGCCAATGTAGCCAATTGTTCACTTTAGTAAGGGAACAATTAGTTATTAGCTACATAGTATTCTATCTAAAATGTTGATGACAGTGCACAAGCCGTTTAACTGAAATTGTAGTTAGTTGCTTAAGATAATTGAACGATGGATTAATGCTACGAAATATGGCATTACAACAAGATTTATATCCTCTAAAAAGTCTCTATTTTTATATCAGTTGCCTTGCAGTTGTCAGTTATTTCGCGTTTGGAAAAAAGTAGTCATACTAACCAGAGAATTAGATTTTTCGATTATTCGGACTTCTCAAAATTGGTGGTGCAATGTGCATACCCCGTGGAGGGGAGTTGAGAAACGATCTAAGCGCCCGTAGCGGAGAAATACCGTCCAGTACTGCCCTCCAATGGTAAGCTGCCGTATGTACCTACAAAAATGACTGATTGAAACATTTTCCGTTTCCTCTTAAATATGACGTTAATAGTTAAAACAAATTAGCCTGTTTTACGTACAAATTGTTAGGTAACATGCTGGGCTAAGGCAAATTCTTTAAAACATAAAAAAATGTGTGTGGTTTTTGCATAGAAAGAGAAAAATTGTGGCGATTTTTTGTATGGAAATACGGCGTTTTACCGTTGGGCGGCAGAGTAGTGCACGGCGCATTATGTTATTTTCCGATCCGTCAGAACTCATAACTGAGCGTTGGTATAAATCCATAGAGGTATAAATCAGAATAAATAATCATAATGGGACACAAGTGTTGCGTTGTCAACTGCAATAATACAGGACGAAATAATAACAAATGCAGCATTGTTATAAATATTACAAATTTGATCGGACCACACTACAGGTAACATTTAGTAGCAAACTGCACAATTTACCCTTCGTGGACTAGGGTGTATCGAAAAAACGTTTTTGTCGAAATTCAAAATTTCAAGTTGATAAAATATTGTCCCTGTGGACCCTCATATACCACAAAAAGTGGCCTGATTGAACAATATTTAGAAGGCCTAAAGTTTATGATTTTCAACAATTCGAATTTTTTCATATTTTTGCTAAAAGAAATATTAAGTGGTTTTTCTTTTTCAAAGCCCACATGTCCGCACATAATAAAAAATTTAATGACAAACTTTTATCAACATGTGAGCACATTTTTTAATTATACGAAAATGGTCATTTTTCTTAATATTGTATCGAATCTAAATAAACTACAGGCGATCTAAATGTTGCATTAGAGGAATATAATTTTGTATACGGTAATTTCACACCCTATTGTTTATTTTTTTTATTTGAAAAAAAAAATAACTTAATATTTCATAAAAAAATCTAATTCTTAAAGAAAATTATCATCTTTATGCCTTCTGCGGTAGAGCTAAATATCTTTCAATTGCCCCACCTTTTGTAGTATAGGGACGTATTTTTATCAACTTACTTTACAACAATAAATGCCCACACTAAATAGACAACATTTCAAATTATATAATCGTGTTTATCGAGCATATTTTTTTGCAGTTTTTAAGATTACTGGTCTAAATTCAATTATTGCTTTCAGATTCAAATGTACGAAAAAAAATCTGTGCAAAATATCAAATCCTGGCAAACTAGTTAGTTGTAATGCAGATACGAGCGATCTCGATCAAATAGAATGTTTTTATGTGTGTAGTCGGGTTAGCGCTGGTTCGAATAAAAACTGCTAACGCTTCACCGAACTATTTATTGTATAATGCACAGAGTGCTGAGCGAATAACAGAGTCAACTGCTATGCATGACCTTCAAAGCCAATGTTTGCTTTTAAGCTAAAACTACCAATTTCACCAAAAAATTTCTCAAATTATCAAAATTTCCTCTACTTTAATTTATTATTTAACTACATACTTTGACGAAATTACAGAAATAGCGGCTCATTTGCAAAATTGTTGAAAAATCTTAAGAGTAAACCTCCAGTCTCTTTGGGCCCTTTTGACCAAAACTTTATTCAGCTCTAAGTTTAGTCATGAAACTTCTATATATCATGTGTCGTACCAATCGATACCTGTAGTAGTTTCTCCGGAATCGTCACCACAAAAAAGAGCGGATATTCACACACACACACACACACACACACACACACACACACACACACACACACACACACACACACACACACACACACACACACACACACACACACACACACTGTCATACACTACGTATGATAAAGTACAAATCTGATGTGGCCGGGCACATTATTTATCATACTATTTAGCAATGTTTCCCAACACAAACGCAGATTTTTTTTACATGCGCAGATTCTCTCCACAATCGCAGTTTATAAGTCATCCGCATATGGAACATGGAATGATAGGCGATGAGTGCTGCCCACAACCTGTTTCATCCTTCGCACCGCGTATATTGCAATGGCTAGTTTGGATGACAAGTCCTCTATTTGATGATTCCATGTTAAACTGGTGTCTAGAGTAATTCCCAACACTTTTGCAGAACTTTTTGTTGTGACGGTGTTTCGTGGTGAATTGGATGTAACCAACTACTCATGAGAACAAAGATTAGAAAAAAATTATCATAACTTAATTTTACTAACATCAACATTATCATCAGTATTTTTAACACTACTTTTGTTCGACTACTGGCCGCGATCAGTTTACTTCAATCTGATTCGTGTAAAAAATGGCGCTCTATTGCTCGATTGATGTCTGCAACTGCCGACTGATTCCACCAATAGGAAGCGAGTATTTCAAACTTGCGAATAAAAATATTCAAATCAGATCAGAATTGAACAGATCGCGGTCAGCAATCGAACACAAGTTCTTTTAAACAAAATCCGGAAGAAATGTTGCTTCATTTTATCTTACTAGTCTTACCTGTTACCGTCGCCGTCAACTAACAATGATCGAAGGCAGTCGTGCGTGAAGGTTTTAAAAATAACCGGCAGTGCTGAAATCCCAGCAGCTATTGCACAACACCTAATCTGTAAACGTTAACCGTGACATTGAAGTCCCCGACATTTTCGACCATCGCGTTTTATAACTCATTTGTTTTTCCAGCGACATCTCAGCGGCCGTCGACATACGTAAACTTTTCAGACAGGAAGCGGTTTATTCCATGTGATTATAGGTGACTACGCTTATTACTTCACAATTAGTGACTCATTGATGTATTGCTTATGATGGTGACCGGTAATTACGTGACTATTATTGAAAGTACACTCATATCGGTTTATTTATATCGTGAGGTGGTATTTTATGCAGTCGATTTAAGTTACGTTGCTTCATGTGTTGGAGATTCATGAGAAATTGTACGGTACAATAACCTACATCGACGGAATATGCTTTCTTTTGTGCGTGGAATGTTAATTGGAGGTATTTCTATGGGTATTTACTACAACGCATCCCTGCATTATGGATACAGCATATGAAAAAAAAAATCATATCCATAATTTTTGGAATGAGCGACATCATGGCTTTAGACATGGGTTCTCGGTGATGACAGCTATCACGGCTTTATTGGAAGCGGTACAGTCAATGGACAGAAGGGAAGATGTCATGTTAGCTTGTTGTGACCTATCAAAGGCTTTTGATACAATCAGCCACAAAACTTTGATAGGGGTGAGAGGATTTGCGTCTGATCTAATCACATCATATCTTACTAGTAGAATGCAAATACTTAACTGGAATGGACAAAATTCAAAAGAAAGAGCAATCAAGCATGGAGTCCCCGAAGGGAGTGTACTAGGTCCAATTCTCGTCCTAATTTACATCAACAACCGGCCAATAAACATACCTGTAATGTCAACTTACCTGTTCGCAGATGACACAAGCTTTTTTGCAAAAGGAACTTAGAAGGCGGATCTGCACATACAAATGGAAGACACGTTGAGGGATGTCAGATTATGGATGGAACTAACCAACTCTGTCTCAACGAAAATAAGGCACAACGTATGCATTTTGGAACTGGTTCGCAAACTAAATCCATAAAGTTTTTAGGATTCCAAATAGAAAGCACTTTGAAGTGGAAGGACCATATGGAAGAGTTGTGCAAAAGATTACCTTCGCAAATATACTGCTTTAGGACAGTCAGGCAAATAAGCACCTACCAAGCAGCTAAAGCGATTTATTACGCAAAAAATCATTCCACCTTGCACCTGAATCATAGAGATTTCGTACATATTGAACGTACTTCTCTCAAATTGACCCGAAAGAATCATTACGATGCGTTACAACTTTATGTAAAAGATACCCCTTATCCACAGCATTAATTTTGTAATCTACAAGTTACAACGAAGATATCGTGCCTTTTTGGTTCGTGCCTTTTGGTGCTATCCGTCTTCTGAAGAATAGCTACAAAGGCAATGTAGGGGTGTTCAGTTTCCGCAGCTGTAACTCGTTACACATCAGGCTTACAAAAAAATAGTAGACAAAAATGTACAAAATTAAGTCTTCTAGGTTCAACTATTGGGACATTTTTTTGAAAATCTATTGTTTGTACCTTTAATCCCAGATATCGGATCTCACCGAGGTCCCACAAGGTCGAAAACTTGGATTTTTTTATCCCTGCCCGGAAGTAAATAACATAAAAATCATTTCTACCCCACCTTTTGTAGGTCAAACGTACCCAAACGGATCTTACCAATGGCTGATTAAAACATAAATAAATAGGCGAATGTATTCATTTAATTTTAATTATTTTGCTGAAACATTGTTATTTTCGACAGCTTTGAATCTGCGGTAGATGTGGATTTCTAAATTAGTATTCGAATGGTTTCGAATGTTTTGTGGCATTGAACACATTTTCCGGCTGGTTTAGAAATAAATCGAATGATACATTTTTATTATCATAATCATAGCTTTATTATTATTCATAGCAATTATCAATTATATACTAGCCTAATACGATGTGTCCGTTATTTCCACTTCAAGGAAGCCTGCGTTTCTAAAAATGATACCATCTAACTGAAACCACAAGAGATTGTAACAACAAAACACATTAATAAATATAAATAACTAAATATTCTTTATTTGCCACATGCTACTTTTTGGTTTGGTTTAAATAATTCTACATATCTCTAAAATGTTTTACCAACATTCTTCAACACCAATGATAATATATATTTTCAGAGATTACAAATTGAAGATGGCACTTGAATTTGTAGTTTCGTCTGAGTAATAACACAAAATGATTTTGAGATGCTTGTTTAAATAATTGGGCTCAGTGTGTCAAAAGTGTGTAAAAACTATTTTTGTTCGAATATTGTAATTCTTTGACCCAAAATCGTGACTGTAATTTATGACATACGATCTCATACATACCATTTTGCAAATCCTTTATCTATGTATAATTTTAAATATAATACTATTGCGTAATATAATATAGAACACATACGTTTACTACATGGAAAAAGTTGACTATTACCTTACCTTATTACTTTGAACTTACTTTTTATCACACCTTCGATCTACACACATAAAAATACGGAGTTGGATTTAACACCGATTCAACACCGCTATGGATCTCCCTCGCGACCGTTTGCGCATGTAGTTAAATCAGACGGAGTTCAATTTTTACAGAGCTCATTCACTCTTTTTATAGTTATTATTATTTGTAACGGAGTTGAAAATATATGTTTAGGGAAATGCAGGTTTACTCCTTTATAGACATAAAATAATCTCCCCGCGTGTCAAACTTCCGCTTTCCGGAGTGCAAAAGTTCTTCTGTAGTAGTGAAATACATCCGTGGAGATGTTACGTAACTCCTTTATTAGTGTTAAAATTACCCTGTTGCGGGGTGCTTTTCTTTTATTGGCGAAATTATTCTTTCCCTAAAAGAGTTGTTTGTGTACGTAATGAAGTTAAATATGTACCAAATAGAGTTGTTTTTTTTTTCAGAGCGGTTCTTATCTTTATTAGGAATATGACGGGGACCAGTAAAAATCAAAAATACATTTTAACAATTTATTTTTCGAAAAAACAAGTAATTGAATATACATGTTTGCACAATACTCAATAAATAAAATACAGTTTATCCTAAATATAACAATAATCTCCGTATAAATATTAATAATAATAAATTAATAACTAATATCAAATATAACAGAGTACATAAAGTCTAGAGTACTATCATTAATAACTAAGTACATATAATATAATTGGTAATTATATACATATCATTCGCCTTATTATAAGGAATGTGTATAAGGATTTGTATTAACATCGTCATCCTATTCGCCCGTCTTTATTACCAAAGTAATTCCTCGTTGACTGTGCCATATGAAGTCTACCAATAACTCCTTGTCGATTCCATAACTCGCGTCATCATAATACTTGATATCTTGATATTTTGTCTCTGCTATTTTAAATAGCTTGCCAACTGTACATAAAAAAAAGAAATATCTGCTGAATTGTTGTATTTTTGTATGTTGTAATGCAAATAGAAAAATTCAAAAAAAAAACGCATTGCCGGACAAAGGAATACACACTACTTCATAAAAAAACACAAAAATCGACATGCATTCTGTAGGTACAATGCAACCACAAATGCGGCAACAAACGTACTGCGCATTTGACTAGCCGGTATCTTCACAAGCTTTTTTCTATAGTACATTAGTAGTGTGCGTAACATTTTTATAAACTACAAAATTATAAAAGCATGTGAGCACAACGAATAAGTAATGTACACGCATACATATGTCTACGTACATACATACATATGTAGTAATATAAGTAACTTACCTGCAGTATTAATTGTGTCGAAATTTAATACATCGTTGATAATTCTGACCCATTTTTTTATTTGTCCGTATTTAACTCGTATGAAAATACACTGCTCCATTTGAAATAATAATGTACTTACATATAAAATATTAAAAGTAATGGAAATGAAACTCACTCTCAACTGTACCCCGCAAACTTAGGAGTATAAGTGACGACCACAACACACTGCGAAGCAAACTCCAAACCGTCTTGGTGGCGACATGTTGACGCCTGTTGTTGTCAAACCGTAAGTTTTTGCCTTTACAGTATAAATCTTACCTTTTTGGAGATTATTCACTCCAAAATGGAGTTAGAAATCAATATTACACAGGGAATTAATGTTTACTTTTAGGAGTTTTATCACTCCGTCACAATGTTCAGTCATATCAACTCCAAAAAGTGTAAGTTTCTCTCATTTTGTCAGTTATTTCAACACCCTGCATGGTGTTAATTTTCATTTCACAGCTACAGTGAAAATTTTCACCTTTTCGGATATAAACTATTTTCAACTCCGTGCTGTGTAGTTAAATTAACTCCGATATGACGTATATCAACAATTTTTAGCACACAATCAACTGATTTTCGGAGAAAAAATCACTCTTTTTTGTGTACAACTAACTACGTGCAAATTCTCTCCGTAAAATTTTTATGTGTGTAGTTCTCGCCTACAACAGTGAAATCGCGTAGGCAAACCTACAATAATCTCTATCTTTATATCACGGTGGCAATGCATAATGTAAATAAGACCGACAGAAATGCTAGAAATCAATTGCAGGCTGAGGAATATGTATGTATTTCTATGTTAATGCACTTGTCCACCAACAGAGGGCGGTACAACTTCGCTCCGGAGTAGCTCCGGATTCTTTCGTTTTATTTTTATAATTCTTTTACTTGCACCTTGCAGGTCATTTTTGTGTAACAAGAACGCGTGGTTATTATCAAGGTTGGAATTAATTTTAAACAATCCTACGGTATGCCTACGGTTCTGGTGTGAATTATTTGCATTTCTGCAATAGTCTACAGAATGGGTCTGTGACTGGCGCCAAAAGGAGGCAGCGTTTCCTGTATGGCTCAACTTTAGTACTGAGAGACGTGGGTTGCTTTCCTGATGAAAAAATGATCAATCTGACTGTAGGTCACTAGAGTATGTAGGTACATACATATATGGTCATACCGCTTTTGTACGGTATGCAGCTTTTTGGGTGGGCTAGTCTACTCGCTGTCATGTCTTGTCAACTTTCACGGGATGCAATTTTCAAATTATCGTTTGGCGTGTCGAGTTAGAAACCTTATAATTCCTGATTGTATGGATTGCAATGCTTCTGCTTATTGATTGCATTATTCTGTTTATTTAGAAACTACTGTGATTTTTAGCTGAGATAGCCTGCACTACCACTATCACAATCAACGCTGTAGGTGCGTGCGATGTCTTCGATAAATCAATCTTTTTGTCCATCCCTGTCAAAGGCTCACAGTATGAAAATGTAATAGTCATTTTATTTATTTGTGTAGGTACTTATTTATTACCTCTGCAATTTAGAGAAAACTATCTATGTTCATATATATTTAGTAGTTGTACGTATATAAAATTTCCTACCACTTATGTATGCTGCCTACTTTCACTACTGGTTACTTTTTGTTTGTGTGTGCAATGAACACGGGCGGGCAAATCCTATGCCAAAATATAAACCTAAGCATAATTCGAGAAAAAGAAAAATTCAGTTGATAATTCAATATTTTCGTCGCTTGTACTGGTGTTTTCCTGGGTTTACATAAGAGATATATTGATTTTATTAAGAGTACATTCTAGTGTAAAATTTTATATATTCACGAATTTTTAATGCATATTTTTATTGCACAACATTTAAAGAATACACTAAAAATTTCAGAATGAAATACAAAAAATTAACATTCTATTGCCAAAAGTCGAACGGACCACCGAAGCCGATTATATCTCTATACCATCATAACATTTTTTAGCCGCCTCCGATACGTACATCTTTTAATATTTTTCAGACGAATCATTTCATTTTTCAGACGTGTCATTTATTGTGAAAAGCTTAATAGTTTTGGAGATAGTAATAAAAATATGCGTGTACAAGATTAAAAGTTCGGTACTGTCGTTACTCGTCTACATTGTTTTTTGTTTTCTCAAAACCTTGTTTTCTTGGGCGTTTGACTTCGCATAAACTAACAGGCCGATTAAAAAAACGCGAAAGAATTGATTATTTTCAAATGGATAAAACATTTAAAATTTGATGAAGTCGGTTTATTCGAGTTTGAGCGATACCGAGTCCTCCACGAATGCAATGCTGCAAGAATCCGCTAAATTTGCGAAATCGTGTCAACCGCCTCTTTTTGTAGATTTAAACTGATGATGCAAAACGAAACCGGTACCTTGAATATTTTACAAAGAAAGAGAGTTTTTTTTATATATTACGTATATGTATATACGTATATATTATGTATTAAACAAATTGTTAATTGACTGTTTTACTATTATTACTAGTTATGGTAAGGCCAGTCAGTAGAGACAAAAAATAGCGCTTGGAGCTTACCATAATATCGGGAGAGGTTTAAATGTACTTGGTGTATACATCCTTTCTTTTTTGGATTCATAATGAATATAAAAAAATCTGATGTGGCCAGGCACATGACTTTATCACACAATATATAAAATTAATAGCTTTATTTAGCTGCATGAGAATCTATTTTATTGAGATAAATCGTAGGTATTCTCAAAGCATCAGCGCTTGACACTACCTACACTACGTCATTAGAATAATAGTTATTTATGTCACAAATGCCGAAAGTACGGAATAGCGCGGCGACCGGTGATGCGGCGCGTCACCGATGGCGAAGCGTCGCAGTCGCATGTGAACGAGTCGCGCTATGTAGTTCGGCAGGAGTGACATCAACGTTTTGTGTGTTGCTTTTTGAGAAATACGTACTTACAAAAAATAAAAAATGGTTATATTTCTTGATAGGAAATGTTAGGTTGATACCACTTCTACGAAACGTCAAGTTTAAAAAGCTAAATCAAATTCTGACAGATTTATATTCGTTCATGACACTGTAGATGTCACATCCGTACCAACATACTAAAACGTAACTATACTCATCGCTATACTTTATTTACAATTTTCTCAATTATCGTTTTTACAATTAGATAACAACGGGTTGATATTTCTTATCAACAAACAATCAAATTGGCGATCTTATTTTATTTGAATTTTGTATTTTCTACTTTGCCGCAGTAGAGCGGCAACGTTCCATAGCGGTTCTCCAACCTCTGATGAAATCAGCTGTTTTCGAGTGTGACAGCCATAGACATTTCTGTGGTGACAGCACAAAAAAATATTTGTCAAATCCAGGCTACTTTGAAGTTTCATATCAATGCAGATGCGACCGATCTCGATCAAATAGAATTTGCTCTTAAAGCTAAACTATTAATTTTACCAAAAAATATCATAGGCATAAATTATTCACAATTTCCTCTACTTTAATTTATTATTTAACAATTTTGTCGAAATTACAGAAATGGCGGCTCATTTGCAAAATCTTTCAAAAAGGCTTAGAATAAACTACCAGTTCCTTTGGACCCCTTTCAACCAAAATCTTTTCAGCTCTAAGTTTGGTAACAAAACTTCTAAATATGAACTTTCGTTCCGATACCTTTAGTAGTTTCTCCGGAATCGTCGCCACAAAAATCGTTTACACACAGACATACATACGCACAGACACACACACACACACACAGACATTTTTTTGTACCTTGGTCAAAAATGTTCAGGGGACCCAAAAAGACCTATTTCCGCTAAAATCTCAATTTTTTTTTTCGGCATGATTACAATACTTTAGCATACTGCGTATGATAAAGTAAAAATTGCAGGTTGGCAAGATACGCAATTCACCACCATCTTCATAAATAACCCTGTTGACACCCGCACACCTACATACGCGCTCCTATTTTATACGCCATAAAACAATCCTAAACAATGAACCTAACAAAACGGGTAGTAAATTGTGTGTTCTACAACGTTGTGAAACTTGATATTTGAAATATTCGGATGCATGATGTTTCTGGAAAATCCTGGAAAGAAAAACTAAATTTGCCAGGGGTGCAAATTTATTTGTTTTTTTTTTCTCAGTTGTTGCTAACGTACCATCGGCAAGCATTTGTTCTCTGCTGAAAATTCCAATATTTTTCGTCTTAATTAATTATTTTCTGTCAGCGATGACGAGGATCATATCAGAACGTATCTTGAGTAATACTTACTTTGCAGTTATACAGATGAGCCATTTGTATTAGGGTGCGATTTAAGATTTAAGCGTGCATTATTTACATAGATATTGCGCATTAAAATAAAACTGTTGTACATTAAATTTAATAATTTGACCATAAAATAATAAATATTATGCGTTAAATAAATATAAATATTTTAGTTACTTAAAACATCATAATGAGCAATATTTTATTCATATTGTGTCATAGAATGGATAAGTTGTGCATTAAAATAATACATATTGAGCACTGAGCGCATCAAAACTAACGCTGATCTGATTTTGACAGGTAGTATGTTAATGGTAGCGCGTACTTTCAATGATATTCGACCTTATTACTTAGTAATATATGTTTTATCTACCGAACACAAACCATCGATCAGCTGACAGCAAAACCACAGTGCAAAACTATCTAAGTACGCCTTTATTGACTGAGACTACGATACAGAGAGCACGCAAAGTATGGAAACATGGCAAGATCTCTGAAACGGTTTGTTATTTGACAAATTCCTCGGGCACATCGATTTTTAATTATCAAAATGCACTTATTTATATAAAATTCAATTTCAGACATTCAATAGTTTTCGACTTATGACGTTATCGACATTTTTGTTCATTTGAAATCCCATATTTTTTGATGATATTGATAGATCTGATAATTGTCTTAATGCTAATTAAAGAATTTATGTTTTACGTAACAAAATTTGCGAGAAAAAGTAAATTAGGGTAATATTGGTAACTTTTGTTTATTTGCAGAAACCGAATATACGTTTTCGATTGGTTTATTTACGCTAAATACAAATCCGATCTTGAAAGTTGCATATTAGATTATTGCGTTTTTTGTTGTCTCGTTTATGGAGTCGTCTGCACACCACTTTAAAAAGCGCTGTAGATGCTTCAAAAAACTACATTTGTGAAGAATGTTTCAGGTTTTCAGGTAAACGTACAAAGATTAAGGTGTAGATGATATTGACGTTTCTTGTACAATGGGTTCAGCTACTATTATACATTTTTAAAAACTAAAAAAGAGCGTTTTTTTGCTGAACCTTTTTATCGAAAAGCCTACGCGATAGATAATTTGAGAGCTCAGAATCGTTTTCACAGAAATTAATTTTACCCAAAAGGCAATTTCATATCCATTGCATAAAATTCATGTTCCCTATAGTAATAACAATTGCAATTATCAATTGTCCCTTGCTCAAAAATTTTGGTATGTAAGGTGATAAAATGTACTACACTACCATTTACACAATTAAAAGATCTACCAAAATCAGTAAGCCATAGGGTAGCCAACAAAAGTGCTGATGCCGATAACTCATAGTAATAATTGACGCTCCAAATTGAATGTTTCACCAAAATGTATATTTAAATAATTAAAATCTGCCGTGATAGAGGATTTTTTAAAATAACCAACCGCCTCTGATATTTCTAACGATTCCATCCTTTCCGCGGCAGTGTATGTGCCCCACAGGTAGCCAGAATTGAATGCACATTCTTTGTAGGGCGCATTATAATTTTCTCATGGTGCAGTTTAAATTATTGAATGCACTCAGGGCCGGCGGGAGGCGTGTGCGAAGTGAGCGGGGCACACAGGCTCCGTAATAAAAGGGCACTAAGGGCTAGATTTATCAGTACAAGTTTAAACCATAAACTCAGTTCAAATATACAAAATCGTTATTAAAACCCCGGTCCAAGAGATCTTAAAAATAAGTGAGAAATGTATTTATATTAAAAATCAGTGATGATGATTAATCAATAATGATTTTCAACAATAAGGATTTTTTTATCGCCGCGGAAAAAAAATCTTTACAAACCGTGTGTTTCATAACGGCGGATAAAAATTCGCTGTAGGGAAAAAGACAAGTGGCGCCTTAATGAAGAGCAATAGAAACTTTTCCAAATTTAAACATGACGTAAATGGACCAGGAAAAATAAAATAGTGCAATTATTTCAGTTGAAAGGCGATAAAAGTCAAATACAGTCAACAGTAAAATAAAAATGACAAACTACCAGAGAAATTCTACAAACTACTAAACCAAGCTTAACTACTAGTTGTGTGTTATTCCGCAGTAACGTGTCACACCCGTCACGCCCGTTTAACGACTATACATAAGCAATGAGGACTTTTATTATTATTTTGATGTAACATTATAACAAAAAGACAACTCATCTTTTAGAATTGTTGTAGATAGATATTCATACTGATAAGTTTTATGAAAACCCTTTTTAAATAGCAGTGACGGTCGTTACCAGCACAGCGATCACTTGGTTTTGGTAACGTAAAATAAAAAACTCGCGGAATGACCCAAACGTGTGAAATTTCTATTCTAATAGTTTGTATGTGAAATTTTGACTAGCTACTATTATATTGATTGCATCATGTGTAGTAGTAGCTAGAATAAGCATATAAATAAACCACTAATCTTGTCAGACATTAATAAGAATCATGGGAGTTCAAATCAAGGTACTACCTGACAATGACACACAAACAGTTTCCTTATTATATGTAGATATTGTGACAAGATGCCAACTTGGTGTTTTTAATTTTAGAAAGATTTGAAAATCTATGAAAAAGAAGTTCTTAATAACTTTTTTGCTAAGATTTTGATGGTAGTTCTTCTAGCACAGCCTAGCTTTTTTAAACAGCAAAACTTCGAAGTTAAAACTACGCCATGCAATAACAATTGATAAAAATTTACTGAAGTTTTTAAGGAGATTTCACGTTATGTTGTGACATTATATTGTGATATTGCCTGTAGTATTGCAATTCTACATGCAAAATATTTACATTTTCAGATGATATATTTATACATATTTATACAACATATAATTTGAAATATATTATATTTCAAATTATATGTTAGAGCCGACTGATAGCAAGGTTAGAATTTTTATCGTGCCACAAAACCGGTGAATTAGTAGCTGAATTTTTCCGAAAGGCGCCTGATTTCTTTTTCCCACACACAAGAAAAATATCACGCGTCGGGCCTGAATGCATAATATTTTCAAATCCTGATTTATTTAGAACTTATTGGAAATATTTATTTTAATGCTCAAATAATTTTTAAGCTGCTTATTATATTTTTTGAGCTGTAATGATTGTATTGCACATTTAATTTTGTACTGTTTTTGTATTGTGCACATATTTGTTGTATTGGTGAAATATCAAATGTATCAAATGCTTACAATAAATTCAAATTCTGTTTTATATATTGTATATTTGTATACTTTCGTCGTATATTATATGGTATTAATATGGTGGAATATCATTGATTGAATGGACTCGATCACCAAGAGTATGTTACCTATACATAAGTCAATGATATTCGACCATCAATTCAAATGGATAAACCGCTTTTTTAACTGCTTTTTTACGCATGTATCTTTAAACAAGTAATAAAATATCATAGAAAACATTGCCGTAATCAAAATAAATAGTCTATAACATAAGTTATGTTATAGACTATTTAAAATGTCATGATCGTAATCAGTAACATAATATAATTAATTACATATTCATAAATCATAGGAGTTGAAAAAGATTTTGTTAGGTAGGTACGCTAGTTCAATTCTGTCGGTACTCACACTACGTCGCTAGCGCAGCCGGTGCAGTCCACGGCGAGCGAATGCTCGACAGTTCGGTTTCGCACGGGGCTGATCGTAGAGGCGCGCGCATGCGCCTGACAGAAAAGGCGACCAGCCCGTTCGTCAGTTTTCTTAGGAGCCGGTCTTTGTGATACCGTAACCGTGCTAAAATACTGTTAAAAGTGCCTAAATTTACGGATAATAAGGGAAATTCTGTGATAACGGGCGCGATATAGGATAAGACCAAGGTATGTGATGTTTCACTCGTTTATATATAGCGTTTTCGATACAGAATCGTAGTATAGAGTCGGCATTCACTTTTTTTACGCATGATGGTTCCTTTCCTTACGATTTTTACCGACTTACCACCCAAAAATACCCGGTTTTTAAGCTATTTATAGATCCTGATACAATTGGGGATTTAAATAGACTGTATGCGCTTTTCGGCCACGAATATTTGAGTTATTTTATATTAACACTGCAGTAAAATCTATATTTACGTTGAACACTTTTTGCGAGTTATAATTGTACGAAAGAAGACAATTTGCGGCCTTGCAACAGTTTCATAACTTTGCCGCTTGTTTTGAACCGGTCCAGCCAATGCATGGTAATCCTCTATCGAATAATTCTGACCTAGGATATAAATGGTAATGCATAGGTGTTGCGTGGGCAACAGTACCTAATTTTGTTTACGTTTTTGAGTGCACAAGGTTTCAAACAAACGTCACAGCGCAGCCAACTTTCTTCGACGAGTCTCTCTCTATATTTGTTATCCGAAGAGTGAGGTTATGTCGTATGTCTACAACGTCTGGAAGTTTCGAATGAACGGTGCAGCAGCTCTTGTCGAACGATTGCTGCAAAGGTGGCTGGCTCTTGAAAGTAGGTTTGATTTGCATTTCGATCCACCTATTCAAGTCTCCATGCCTGGATTATAAAACGAGCTCACATCTAGAAATATTGATTGCTTTCTAGCAATTGGTATTTGTTATTCAAGTTCATAAGTTGTTTGTTCAAAATAGATTTTATTTACATTTAGATCCACATCGTTGGTAGTTGTTAACAGCAGCGTATGTCGATTCGAAATTTTATAACAATTTTCACCTTTATATAACTGAAGAAATAATGTTTGTGTTTCTGAATCGGCATATGAGTTTTTTAGTAAGTTGGTATATATACCAATATAGGTACATACACACTTGACAAAATTGTAATTGGTGAAAAATTTTAATTAAAAGTATTAAAACACGTTGAACGAAAGTAATTATTCTAATATCATTTAAATAAACTTATATCAATAATTCATAAACGGTACTGGCATCCATTTCTGTAAAACATTTCTTTAATGTATTCTATGATTTGTGTCTTGTTGATTTTGTCTACTAATTGCCGTTACTCCTTGTCCACATCATCCAGAAGTACCTACTTTACTCCATTGGATTTAGGTATACTAATCAGCAAATCTTGAATTGACCGTGCTAAAATATATTATTGGTTAGCAAAACATCTCCATGCAACCATTTATTAATTATGGCCACAAGATTCGATATAAGTAGTAAAGAAACGTTCATCTCTTTGGTCATTGATATTATTTGCTACGAAATTTTTCAAATAAACCAATCAGAAATCATACTAAAAAATACGAACAATTGTCGAATGTTAAAAAATAAATCCTGCCGAATAGATTTTACATATAACAACCCAAACTACCTATGTTACTACCTGAAGCGGGAATTCAAAGCAAAGTAGATAATGGACAGACAGCTGTTCGAATTTTGGAACGTATGCCAAAGGAGTCCGATGTCCTACAATATGCAGGTGTCCCAACCTAAGTACGACGAAATTTAACATATGTTCGCTCGTATATGCCCAAAAGCAGGGCTAGGTAAACAATAATAAGATGCGACAGGAAAGAAATCACAAAATTTAGTGAAAAATGCAATCAAGGTATAAAAATTATAAAGTTCTTGCAAACAGAAATGTAGTGGCACCACTGTGTATCGACGCGTAACATAACCTCTTCCGAATTTCGTTATTTATTATTGTTTGCTGTCATCAAAAATGTCAAAAAAAGCGTACGCGAAAAAAAATGTGTAGAAGACAAGCGTGATCAAAGATTTAATAACAAAGAAACGAGGTTATGTTTTCTACCAACCCAAAGGGACTACTGTTGCCAAAAGAGTTGCACAGATGTAAACGGTGGACAAATAGTCTGATAATTTACATGCATACAAAAATCGGATTGTTGAATTTTTAGGGTTGAATTGCATATAATGTAAAAGTACCTTAACATAAAACGTATTAATAAATACAATAAAATACATAACACTCAACGGAACATTTACTTAGTGAATGCGTCATATTATTTATAACATTCAGCAACCAAATGGGTAGCTTTATTTTAATTCTTTATCTCCGAGCTAATAACATTCCAGGAAAACAATAAAGTTTGCTAAAAATTTAAATGTGTAAATATAAAATATGAATCTCCCAAAGATTTGCTGGCATATCAGACCAGAGATAAGATAAGCCCTATGCATAGTGGATCTTGTTGTTCACGTTTAACACAAGGGAAATGAGAAGCACCGTGAACGGAACCATTGTTTGATCTTTCGTAATAATGCGTATAAAGTCAGCAGTGGTATGCGTCCCATATTGGACAAGGAACAACCGGATTGTATGTCAGTTACAACCCTATAGCACATGTGCTCCGGAAGCAGAGTGAGAAGCCGTTTCAGAAAAAAAAAAGTTAATATATACGATAGAAATGTCTATGGACCGTTTTAAAATAGTGGTACTTTAGACCAAATAGTGGTACATACTTTAGACCAAATAGACAGAACCTAAAACTAATACGCTAAAGTAGAGTAAAGAATTCACATTTTTCCGTCTTACAGTAGATTTTTTTTTATAATTTTGTCGGTTTTAGAAAAATTAGTAAAAACAATGGCGTAATAATAAAAACACTTTCTCCTTTTTCTCGTTGTTTGTTGGCCTTATCCGGTACCCAACTGGAGCTTAGTTACAGATCGCCGGACAGACCAAGAGTACTTTGGATTAGTGATGGGACATCGATGCAAAATATCGATGTTGACCATCGATGTTACCATCGATACCAACTATCGATGGTATAAAAACATCGGCTATAAAACATCGATGTTTGAAAACATCGATGTTTTCAGCGGACAGCGTTTTTGTCTATAATTTTCTATAATAATACATCATAATAACTTCTGCTTGTTCAGCTTATTTTAATTTAGCTTTGTTTTATTTTCAAATTGTAAACAAAAAATGAGGAGGACTAGAAAAAAAAAACTACAACACGCCTAGATTTCTTTTCTTCATACTTCATTCCATTCCATATTATTATTCAACATAAAATGTATTCAAACTTTAAAGCGGTATCATACAAACTAATCTCTATAAAATGTCATTTAGTGCTTTGTTATTTTTTTACTTACATAAAGGGTAATTCAACGTGCTTAGTATTTACGTAACACTGAATTTTTCAACAAGATAATTGTAGCACCTCAATTTTCACCCTTACACAACGGTATCCCTGGCACAACTAATTTATTTTTAATTTTGCAGAGTAAAGTAAAAAGAAATCACTTGTCTTAAGTAAACACGAACAGCAGCAACTCATGTTGGCGCGACCTAAACGCCCGGATCCTATATCTCATTTTTGCTGTTGTTGCTGCACGATGTTTGCAAAACATCGATATCAGCATCGATGTTTAAAAAGAGAAACATCGATGGCAAAAACATCGACCATCGAACCATAACATCGATGTTTCTAAAACATCGATAAACATCGCCCACCACTACTTTGGATTAACAACATTGAGATAGTAAAAAAAACAAGTTTATACAACAAAAAGGTTATTTTTTAGTAAATGTTCAAATAGGTCGCCTATTTGTTGAAAACATAAAAGCGTGCCCGCTTTTCTACATGTTGTAATGCTCTTCTAACTGTTCTTCCCGGAATAGCATTGACCGCACTTCCTCGATATTTCTGCGAGTATCGTGATAAATTTCGTCGTTCACAGTTCCCCATAGAAAATAGTCCAGATGACTTAAATGAGGGGATCTAGCAGGACATTCCACCACTCCACTATTACCCATCCAGCGATTTCGAAATTGCTGATTCAAATAATTTCGTAGAACTGTCGCATTGTGAGGCGGCGCTCCATCTTGCTGCCACCACATTATGCACATTATCCACACTATTCTCCTTTGGTCCAACGCAACATCGTCAAAATAATCTGCCACTGCGGTGCGCAGAAAATTTAAATATCGTTCTCCATTGTTTTCCTGGAACATGAATAGCCCAATTAAATAGTTCTGGCACATCCCCATCTAAACATTAATCCCAAACGTTGCAGTGGGCTCATTGGTCTGGTGTGCATAGAATTTTCTGTCACTCACATTTCGGCTCATCCGACCAAATGATGTGAGGATTATACGAATTGCGGGGATTACTAAACGATCCATGCTCCGCTAAATTTCTGTCCTATGTTAGGAATATCGTACGATGGGGCATTTCTATGACAACAATAATAAACCCTCATCATATACAATACGGTTTTCGTTGTTGGTAAACGGCATTTCACATCCATAATCAACCAAATACATATTTGGATAAATGCCAAACGCAACGCTGCGCGCGCTGCTTAATCCAAGTGCATTTTGTTGACGTTGCTTGGCAACGAGTCCGGCGGTTTGTAACCAAGATCCAAGAAATGAAAATGTTGGCCCATTAAAGGTTTAGTTAGGTTTAGCTCCATCTGGATACACGTTGTATATGGCCTCCCTTCATTTGCATTTGTACGATTACCAAAACAGTGCGGCGGCATACCCAAAGAATGATTCATTTGTTACTCTTGTATGTTGTAGAACGTACTTGAACATGTAAAGAACGGAGCGACCTATTGAGCTTGAAGTGTTCCGTGGCTTCGTTCGAAACACAATCGCTTAGCTGTGACTGTCTTCTTCATTCTGTTTTACTCGATTGGGGTCATTCACGACACATTTTGTGTTAAAATACTTTTTTGTTTATTAGGTATTCTAGGTACGACTATGAATTGGTGAAAACAGTCGAAAATTGTCAAGTAAACACTAACTAAATCTATTTTCGACGATAGTGTATTACTAGCGCCCTCTAGCGTGATTTGATTGGAAATAATAGAAATATAATGATAGAAATAATATCGTTTGTTAGATTGGAGTGAACCATCGAATGATTAATAGCAAATCATTTTGGTACAATTTGGGTTTCATCGGGAGTAATTAGTATCTTTATTTTGTACTTATTTTTAATATTTCTTCTTGTTTTCGCTGTATTTTATTCCTACTTACTAATATTATATAATATATTCTGTAGTACATCATTGAATACAGGTAAAGAAATCTGACACTATTTTTTTGCGGGTATAGTAACTAAAAAGACTTCAAAGCATGCTGAAAAGGTTTATGTTTGCCCCCATATTGCATTATATCTACTTCTTGCAAAATCTGTTCTTTCTATTATACCAACATTGGTGAAACGAACATTTTATGTTGTTTGATTTTTATTTGAAAAGGGTGCTTATAGTTTGAAGTAGGTACGTACTTAAAAAAAAGTAGGTAGTTCAAAGATTTATTGTAGCTCCGTACCCACATTTCACCAATTAACAATAAAATAAGAAAGTAATTTAGATTATATTTTTTCGGGATTCCGGGACTTAGACTTATAATCCCGGGAACCCGAAAAAGCTCATTATTTGTCGGGACCCCGGAATCCCGGGATTGGAAACCCTGGTATCAACTCCGCCGTGTAACATGCGTTTGTGGTGTAATGGTTCGCGAATGACGGTTATTGTAGGACGATAATAGAGTCGTACGGCTGCCCTTATCTGGCTTTGGCAATTATTATGCCTCCCGGACTTTAGAGCACAGTAATGGCCTACCTGTTGCCCGGGGTCCTGCACCCGCACAGCTGTCTGTGATCAACTGGGACACGACACCTATCGATCGTCGCTGTACATTTTCGTTTGCCTTGGGTGTGGTCATCGTGGGGATGATTGATGATAGTAAAAGGCTTTAGGTTCGCTTTTATATGAAATGTACTTGCACCACATTGAAAAAATTACACAAACGAACAATATGGGTGCGCCCTTTTTCAAATTGAGTATGATGGATCATCATTTAGTATTGCAAAACAGTAAGATTCAATTGTCCCGAATTCATTTGGTTTATCACCCCCAGCCTTTTCCAAGTATCTTTTTCTCTTTTTGCCACTCGTAAATTTACTTATCAGTTGAGTGGTCCAATCATCTCTCATTAAATGTGACTTACAGGGGCCACAAATTTTTCAACTTTCCTCTGTCCAATAATTAGTAGCATTTCTTTTGTCATTCTTACAATTTTACTACATGATCTTGTGCTTTGCATTCTCACAAATGGGACCCCATTAAAGCATGGTCATGATCATAGTGCTGTGTGTTAATGTTTTTTTTTCCAACTCTTACAATACAATAAAATAGTGTCTACCAATGTCGATTATATTATAATATGATTTAACATTTTTATCCTTATCATATCAACTAGAATCACTATTGGATATAGCACATTAGCCCCTCGATATCGCTATGGTTGACGAATTTCTGATAACATTTTAACAGTTAATAAAATCTATAATAAAAAAAATCATTCGCATTGAGGTCTACTATTCACAATATTACCATACATTTGCATTTGCAACAATACGGACGCGTTGATTTATAATTTATTAGTACCTAGTTCTCTAAAAACGGTACTATGTTATAACATTTCTGTTATTTCCTCATACCTGTGTGTAATTATCAATAAAAACCATCACAAACTTTAATGTCTCGTCATTCTTTTTACAGTACATGATGCTGCAGTGGAAGAGAACGTAGGTGATAGCGCTGAAGAGTCTGAAGACGAATGGAACTACTTCAAAGGCAATTCTTCTGCAACTGACAATAGCACGTCTAAGACTGACCAAGAGGTAAGAAACTATTAATCCTACCGTCAACAACCAACCACTAAAACCAACTATTTGTAGGTTGCCGAAATCAATAAAGCTGTCGAAGATATACAAGAGGAAGACGACGACATGTCTCAACTAAATCCGAACGCTGCCGAATTTGTGCCTGTAGCATCGCCGACGAGGAACGTTGCCTCCCCGGCTTGTCAGGCACTCATCAACGACGAGGTCATCGCACAATCTCCTCGAAGAGCCACCCCATCTGACATAGATATCAACCTACCAAACCCGCAGGATTTTGAATCAGAGGTTAAGAGCCGACCTAGCGAGTTGTTTAATAATAGTAATGAAAGTCATGAGTCCGAAAATGGACATAAATTAACCTCGCAGGAAGTTATGGAGAACCTTCTCAACGGTAGGTTTTTTGTTATAATCCAATAGTCATATAGTCGGATAAAAATAACATTATCAAACCAATATATAGCCTAGCAGGCAACAATAATGGACCCGATAGATACAGTCAATTCCGCTTAATCGGGCCACATCGGGACTAGTACATTTTGTCCCGCTTAAGCTGCTGACCCAATTATCCAAAGTTCAAAAAATTACAGTATTAGTGTTTTTTGATATTTTATTTAGGTAATAAATTGAAAAGCGTATCCTTGTTCTGGCATATGTTATATGTTGTGAAAGTCGGATTAATGCAATATGTTAAATTGTTTTAAATTTAGATTTTAAATTTTAAGAGATTACCTACCTCATAAGTTTTGAAATATTAGTATAACATAACGTTCGTTTGTAAAAACTTAAGAGTTGCAACTTATGAAAACGTACCTACAAGGAGAGAGAAAAACAATCGTTTTTCACCGTTTTGTTCCAAATTTGTTTGCCTATATTCACTTAGAAGCAAAAATCATTCAAGGTTGCTTCTGATCTTCACAATTCACAGTAGTTCAAATTGATTTAATAGTATTCTCATTGAAGTATAATTGGCGTGTTGGTACACATTCTGTAGTGCCTTCCCCATTTTTCGAATTATATTAACTTTCCTTATTTCTCATAACTTAAGCCTCCTACCGATTTTACTTTAATTGTTTATTAGCTTTAGTAGTAGCTTTATTATGCTTTTCTTGAGAATTTGAGACTTTCTCTGATAATTTTCTCTATCTGTAGGTAGGAACATTGAAGAAATCGAATTTCACCCAAGCACACCATCAAAGAACTCTCTCCAAGACGAATTTCATTTCGGACCAAATGCCGCGCCGTTCTCAACTCCCGGAAAATTTCTTGACCAATCTGAGGCTGCCTTGTCGACAAAGGCTGTCTTCGGTGATGAATCCACTGCCAGTTATCTAGATGGCAAAAATCTAGAGGGATCATTTGCCGATTCTTTTACAGTAAATCAAACAGAAGAATCACAAATCGATTTCAAACCAAAAGATCAAGATCCTATGTCCATGTCATTCTATCAAGACGAGAACGATGACACTAATCCATTTGACCTCAACAAAGTCCAACTATTACCAGCAGATGTCGATAAATTTATTGGATCTACAGAGAATGGAGAAAATAACATCAAAGAAAATATACAACCCATTGGAGTAGACGATTTTGAAGATCAACTTTTAGGTGTTACAAAATTACCCAAAACACCAGAACCGGAAATCTGCAGACTGGCCTCTCCAACTTTGGAAGAAGTGGCCAAAGAACCACTTCCAATAACTCCAGAACCAACCATTGAATACAGGGAAGCAACTGATCTTTGCAATTTGTCTAGTCTTCCGCAAAATCTGGTATTTGAGGAAAATGTTTGTGATATAAAGAAGCCTTCTGTGGATTCATCGCCGGAAACTGAGGAACTGAGCCAAATATCCGATGCTGGAGATGACGTGCCGAATTTGTGTCAATCACCAGACGTCGTCAAAGATTTTGAACAATTTGAGTCTGATATCAAAGATGTGTGCCAAATTTCTGCTGAATCCAACGTTGAGGATGTCCTTCGCAACTTCTGCGGCACCCAAGTTCCACCCTTACAGGAAGACGAATTCAATCAAATTCCAACTGACACAGAGATTGAAGATGACTTATACCACTTTAAACCCAAGCAGGATGATTTCTATCAACTAGATTCTGATGTATGTCAACCTCAACCGAAAGAAGATATTTGTCCAAACGAGGCTGAACCTAAAGGAGATTTGTGTGATTTGTCAGAACTGAAAAAGGAAGATATACAGATGCCAAGTGAAACTCTCCTGCCAACACTGGAGGGTGCAGACTTACTTGCACCAAAGTCAATGGAAGCATCCCCACTTTCTGTGACACCAGAACCAGATAATGAATTAATCTGTGAATTGCCTGAACAACCTATTGAGCAATTGGCCAAATCTCCTGAACTACCAACTATCAAGGACTTTGTTGAATTTACTGAGCCAAGTGGGGAGTTGTTAGCTAAATCTCCTGAACCCAGTGGGGATTTGTTAACTAAATCTCCTGAACCAAGTGGCGATTTGCTGGTTAAATCTCCTGAACCAACCCGAGAAGAATTTGCTGTGTCTCCTGAATCAACTAGGGAAGAGTTTATTAACTCTCCTGAACCAGTTACTGATTTATTAGCTAAATCTCCAGAACCAATCATAGAAGAATTGCCTACATGTACGGAACCCTTCAATGAAGTATTGAGTAAATTTACTGAGCCCTGCAATGAAGAATTAGCAAAATCTCCTGAACCTCTTGAAGTGGCTGTTGACTTTTCCGTAAGTGAAGTTAGACCGACCGATTTGGACTTCCTACCCGACGAATCCAAAGAGATTGATTCTCCGATGGAAGATATCACTTCCTCTGTTAAAGACGACGTTAGCTCTGAAATTATTGAGGAGGCCAAGGACATTGCGACTGAGAAAGAAACCAGTTTTGGAAAAGAACAGATAGTTCAAGATTTAACGCAAGAAGTAATAGAGCCTCCTAAAGAAGTTTCAGAAGACAACACTTGCTTGATGTCTACACCTAAATCGATGGCGGAAACTGAAAGCATTGCAACTGCCGATCTTAACTCATTCCTGGATAGATCCAGCTTGGTTGAACTAACCTCACCATTAAGCCCACCATCCCAGCTGATGGAGGACATAAGCACGGAGATTATCAAGACCGACATAATTGCTCCTCAATTTGCCGAGGAAACAACCATTTTAACACCGTCAATGGAAACACCACCTGCTGACGTTATAGAAGAAGCTCCTGCTCCTTTGCCAGAAGCTGCCCAGGATGCTGAAATCAAGAAGCAGGAAATCATTGTGGGTTCTGCAGCAGTTGCAGTTGCTGCTGCCGCAGCAGCTACTGCAGCTTCCGTGGCGAAACCGAAAGACAAGAAACCTATGAAATTAACGCCAGGTAAACCAACAACAACCCCATCCACTACCAAGAGGACACCTGCCAAAACACCAACGAGAACAACACCAGTACCGTCAAAAACCACAGCACTGAAACCATTATCTAAAACTCCAACTACCACAAAACCAGCATCACCAACAAAAGCGCCTATACCTAGGACATCCACAACCAGGGTTGCCTCTACTACGAGGACAACCACATCTACAACTACAGCTAGACCATTGGCACCTAAACCGGCAACAAAACTGACAGCTGAGAAAAAACCATTGATGAACGGTGACGTTAAGCCAGCAACGCGAACGGGGTTAGTAAGGAAAACTACTACTACTACTACCACCACTGCTAGACCTGCTACTACCACTACTTCTAGACCTACTACCACCAGTACTTCTAGACTTGCCACTGCGAGGTTAAGTCCAACCAAACCAGCAGCTGATAAGCCTCTGACAAAACCCACTCCGAGACCTACAAGTTTGACAAAAACTTCTTTGACAAGTGCAGCTCCCAAACCAAGACCAACCACAGTGAGCGGTACTGCTGCTAGACCTGCTGCTCCAACAGTAAAGGTACAGATCAGTTTTTGTTTTTAACTATTAAAAATGAGAGTACACTAGTCTGAATTTGCGTTTGAGTTACGTTCTGGAAAAGTGACATCGAAACAACACAAATCAAATCACATTTTGCCATATATATTAAGCCTAGTTTAGACCAGGGCGATAGAAGGCGATAGCAACAGGCAACAATATCGGATCAGATAATTACTATTATTGACAATTCAAATAAAAATACTGTTGACCAGATCAGGTCCATCACAAAAACACATGTTGCATGCTACATATTGCTCACTGTTGCCCAGATGAGACTTAAGACAACATACAAATTTACGAAATGCGTTCTGCAGATGTTTTGTTTACTTTTTTATATGCACTAATATCTCGTATGGGAGTACACTAGGGTCTTGATTTGTGTCAAGGTTACGTTCTGGGAAAGTGTGACGCACATCGAAACATCAAATCACATTTTGCCATAAAACTCCACACAAATGTTACGACAGGCGTTCCGCCGACGTCGTGTTTACTAGTTGAAATGAAATAAAGTCATATACAACATCATTCCTGATTGAAAAAATTGAATGCCGACTTTGAAATCTTCTAAAACATAAAGCTACCCTTTTCTTAGAGTAAATAAATAGGCAGGAATAATGATAACACAAAATTTTATATTTATATCTTGATCAATGCATTGACATTACATTGAGATGATCAATGACAATTTCACCGTTAACCGGCGTTCTAATTAGTGGTATTGGTAGTGGTAGCAGACGCCATTATAGTATTTCTCACCGGATGTGATAGTGACGCATGTTAGTTCGCATGTACATAAACATGAGTCACTAGCACCTGTATCAGAAATACTATAATGGCGTCTGTTACCACTAATCATTACCACTAATGAAAACGCACCTTCTAGAAAGACTACCACCATACTATATGCGAGGGAATCCCCGATTTATTTCATCTGTAAGGACGCATATCGAATCATAACAACGTAAACCAGATTTACAGTCCTAAATTTTTGATCAACGCAAATCGAGACCCTAGTGTATTTTAATAAACAACCCATCAAAGATATTTGTTTGCAAGTAATAATAGTACTAATAATAGTGTTTATTGTATAATATACTATTATTATCATTATATAACTCGTTAAAATAATCCATATTTTTTTCCAGAGTACACTAACAAAGATCAGCAGTGCCACGTCTCCAAAGACGGCAACGGCAAAGCTAAGGCCAGCAACGGTACCAATAGCACCCAGACCGAAACCGGCTACTCTCACCAAAGCGAAAACGCCAGACACCGAAAAGCAAATAAAAGATTCCGCAAACAAGTTATTGACTAGTCGTTCAACAACGACCCGAACAACCGGCTCGGCTACTGCCAGAACTACTACGACAACGACCATTCACAAGAAAACTGAAGCAAAAGTATGTTAATAAATTACCTTGCATATACTTAATATGGTTTTGTGTCATTGATAAATTTGAAGTTGATATCCAAAGTTTCTCAACATAAAACCAAAGATAAAAGAATATAAAGATGCGACGCTTCAGATCAGCTCCTTCCTTTGATGTAGTCGGGTCCACATTTGATGACCTTGAACACTTGCGGGTTTTAAATCGTTGACCAAGCATGGCGAGAATGTTTAAACTAACCAATACAGTGAGTGATGGGCGGCAACATAACACTGACGTTTGTGAGGTTATCTTTGGTGGTGCCCCACGCTCGTTTTGTAAACACAATCATCTGTTGGTAGCCATCTTGCCGTGTCCCTTTAACTCGTTAACCAAATCTATCTCACTCCCGGACCCACGGTTTATTGTTTAGCATCGTATCTTATATTATTTTATCTTTGCTAAAACTTCGAATTCGTCCTTCTGTACATTAATTTAACAATAAACCTATGCAACGGTTTTCAAACTTACCACCTAATAAAAAAATTTCAAATTTTAGATTTTTAAAATCTATATATTAAGAGAACCTATATAACTAAAGTATATTTTCAGGCACCTACACGAACAACCACAACAACAAAAACGACCGTAACCTCGATCAAATCTACGAAGAAACCTGCCGAGATAACACGCCTAGCTGCCACTAAAACAAAACCAGCACCGACCAAAACCACGAAGCCCCAAGCAAATGGTCTAACTAACGGTGTGGAAAAAACTGTAGTTGTGCAGGAGACTACGGCAATCTTATCGACCGAGACAGAACTGATTAAGGACCTGTCACCTGTTGAGAACAAATTTCTAATCGAGAACTCGCTGACCCAGGATACTAAGGTTGCAGACTGAAACGTTTATTATTCATAACTATTTTACGATGATAATATTATTATTAACCTAATGATGTATTTAGAGACTACGTAAGTGTAATAATATTGAAGTTTTTATATTTTTTATGCTCTTTCGAAACGTTTTATTGATGTCAGTGTTGCGGGAGGCGTTGGATCAACAAAAAAAAAAAAAACATGGTGTGGAGATATTTTAAAACTTCCTAATAATGTATTAATATAGTATTTAAAGATTTGCAAAAGTTACGACTTTTCCGTTAATGATTTATAGTTTGTGTCTTGAGATGGTTTTTATTTCTCTTCTCTACTTTTTGCTCGTTAAGATGTTACTCGATATTTTGTACGTATTTTTTTATTATGGTTATTTGATAATGAGCTTGAATGCTTAGGTGTGCCGAGATGTGATGCATTGCACTCTTCTTCTGTATATATTATATATTGATATGTGTAATTATCGAAAGTAACTTTTATTATCCTTATTATATTGATTATATTGGGTGCTAACTATAACACACGCCACGCTTCTCAGAAATGATACAGAAAATTTTCTACTTTAAAAAGATCATCAACATGTTACTTAATACCTATAAACATTGTTATCGAGGATGGTACCCTGTAGATTTGATGCTTTTTTATAGTTGTAACATTCTAATATATCAAAGCATATTGCAATGGTTCAGTTGAAAAACAATGGTCCTTATTATACCTATCTATATTATACAGACTATTTTCCACCAGCGTATGATGGGGAATAGTTTTTACTTACAGTTTTAATTTTAAAAATTTTTTATTTATAGTTGTTTTTGTCACTTTGTGGAGACCTCTACTTTAAACTACTACGTACTGTATTAGCCGTTTTATTTATTTATGTAAAATTTGTAGTATCAGCACAGGAATAAAAATTTTTAGAAAGTCCAACATGCATTTTTGTTTTGTTATAACCAGATCCAAACATACTTTGATCATTTCCAGTTTCTTCTGGATTTTATAGTTACAAATTTGTGACCGGCTCCAAAGAATAGGGTCATACGGCTAAATTATTGATTTTGGAGTTTTGCAGATTTAGATTTATATATTTACTAAGAAATGCTAATTTATATAGAAATAGGAATTATATAGACTACAAGAAATAGAAATTATATAGAAAAAGGGCGATTACGGAATAACGAACTTAGCCTCCAGCTCATGACAAAAATCGCAAATTATCCTTGCGATTTTTAAATGGATTGTTATTATTTGCTAATTGAAATGTCCCTTAAGTTCTTTTTAATTTATATTTATTATATCGTATATCTATTTTTACTAGTTTTGCAATGTAGAGAGTAATATGGTATTTATACAGTATCTTAATAATAATAATAATAATAATATAGTTTATTCCTCTAACACAATTACATGTCAAGAAACGTCAAAAAGCAATGCACAAAAAATCAACAATTAAGAGAAATTTATCTAAATGAGATTTCCGTGTGGTCTTCCTCCATGAATTCCAGGTGGTTGTAATAAGCCTTACTGGTTAGGTATTTTTTAGTTTTCAGTCTGAAGGGACGTTCAGGCAGCATTCTAATGTTGAGTGGTAGTTTGTTGTAGAACCTATACCCCCAATATCTAGTACCCGTCTGTCCCTTTTGAAGTCGTATCTGTGGTGTTTGTAGATGGTCCTTGTGTCTTGTGTTGTGGTCATGTACATCATTTCTTGTTTCTAGTGTATGACTTAACTCTTTAATGTATACAAGATTCTGGTAGGTATATATAGGCACATGACATTGTCATTATTGACTGTGCAATGAAAAGTGGCTTAGCATGATCCCTGGGATGTGCACCACATATTGCTCTAATTGCAGCCTTCTGTAGCCGAAACAACTTCGTAACATGATGGGAACCGCCGTACTCAAGCAAACCATAACACAGGATGCTGTGAAACAGAGCATGGTAAACAGTTCTTGCTGTAAAGTCATCTGCTATACGTCTCACAGCTTTAATTGCATATGTAGCTGCCGATAGCTTTGGTCTTAAGAGGTTTATGTGTTTCAGCCAGGTCATCGTTCCATCAATGTGCATGCCCAACAGCCTTACCGACGTCACCTCCTCATCAGATACTGTCCGAGAGTTGAATGTTATTCTCTGGTTCTTTTCGGTGTTTAAGTGCAAAAAATTTGATGTGAACCACTCTGCCGCAATCTCCTCCACTTGGAGATGGGAGATACTGTTACCGTACAAGAAAGTGGTATCATCAGCAAACTGAATGGTCCGCACTGTAGATGGTAGGCACTTAGGAAGATCGTTTACGTAGACTATGAATAAAGTAGGTCCCAGAATACTTCCCTGTGGAATGCCACAGGTTATTTTCCCAAGAGTGGACTCTCCTAACCTTGTCGCTGTTTTTTGTAGTCTATCAGTCAGATACGAGCGTAATAGTGTCAAAGGAACCCCACGTATACCATACCATTCCAGTTTGCCCAGGAGGACCTCATGGTCCACTGAGTCAAATGCTTTACTCAGGTCGCACAGCATCGCGTGACTCACCACCTTACTGTCCATATCCTCGAGCACAGACTCCGTGATTCTAACCAGAGCAGAGATAGTAGATTTATTTCGGCGAAAGCCAAACTGATTTTTCAGAAATACATCTGCCTCCAAGTAGTCCACCAACCGTCTCGCCAGTGCAGCCTCGAATATCTTTGAAATTACTGGCAATATTGATATTGGTCGATAGTTTGCTGGCTCTGTCGGGTTCCCCTTCTTGAAAACTGGATGCACCCTCGCTATTTTAAGTTGGTCAGGGAAGGTACCATTCAGAAAGCTCTGATTTATGAAATAGCACAAAGGCGCCGCTAACGGCACATACAATTGCCTGACAAACGCAGCACTCATCCCGTAGACATCCCTGGTGTTGGTGTTCTTCATTGTCCGCAAGTAATGTAGTATTTCTTTCTCGTCCACCGGGTATAGAAAGAATGTTTTCTGGGAGCGATCAAAGTTCTTCTCCAAATATTCGTGTGCAGTTTGAGTGATTTTGTGCAGTAGGCCGTTTTTAGTATGCGAGCCAACTGTGGTGAAAAATTCATTCAATTCTTGAGGTGATATATTTTCGGTCTTGTCTGTTGTTGACGAGCGCCCCGTTGATTCATTTATCAGCTTCCATGTCGCCTGCATGGTGTTAGGCGAGGATAAGATTTTCTGTCTGTTATAGAGTGCTCTCTCATGTGCTATCGTACCTCTGTAAAAGCGTCTGTACCTTTTGTATGTTTCCTCGAGTTGAAGGTGAGGATGCGAGACGAGGGAACTCTTCATAAGCAACATGGTTTCTCGTATATTTCTAAGCTGGTCCGTAACCCAAGGGTTCCTTAGGGTTTGTCTTTTTGTATGATTCCTGATCGTCTTGACTGGGAATATGTTATTGAACTGGTACACCATGTTCTCATGAAAGGAGTCAAAATCAAAGCATCTCCAGTCAGTTCTTGCAATGATGTCACCAAATTCACGAATTCCAGCACTCGTAATAGGCTGAGGAGACCGGGTGCTCTCCTTCCTCATCATCTTCTCTACCACTCCACAGTGCATACCCAAGTGGTCAGAAAGCCCCGGATCTACCACTGACACCTCGTACTCAGAGACAGTAATGTTTGTGACAATATAATCTATACATGTTGCCGATCGTTTAGTTAGTCTTGTAGGTTGGTCTATGATCATTTTAAATCCGTACATGTTTAAGAGATCTATTAGTTCACTCTTAAGGTTGCTTTGTATCAGATGGTCGATATTGAGATCTGCGCATATGACCACTCGTTTATTAGCCGACACCAAGGAGAGAACCCTCTCAAGTTGTTGGAAAAAAAAATACTTTTGTCACTATTGGGGGGTCTGTAAATCGTTACGATTATTGTGTTTGTCATTTTAACAGCAGCAATTTCAATTATTTTCTCAACACTACAATTTACGATTGGTTGGAGTTCTTTTTCATTTATTGTATCCTTTCCGGTATTTGTCGGCTTTCTGACAAATATTGCCACACCACCATGACAGTATTCTGTTCTGCAGTATGCCGATGCTGCTCTGTATCCAGCTGGCTGGTTCGTTATAAGCTGGCTTTCACTCATCCAATGTTCAACCAAGCAGACCACGTCAACATTGAGACCATCAAGATAAACGTTCAGTTCCTCCAGCTTGTTGTTCAGGCACTGGATATTAATGTAAAATATTTCAAGACGGTTACTTGCATGGTTTGTGTGTAAGGGGGGCTCTACCGATATACTTCGTCCCTGCCTTTGTTGGTTACTTGCTGGTGGTAAACTGTTGGTGTCTGGAGGTGCTATGCGTTTGCAACCGTCGTTGCCCGATTTTCTAAAAAATGTTGCCCTCTACTGAAGTTGAATCTTGCTATGTTGATTTCCTTTGGCCAGAATTTTGGGTTATATGCCTCTTCTTTTAATGCGTATTCGAGTCCTACCATGAAGCATCTGTTGTCTTTAGCTTGGTTTCTTGTTTGGAGTTCTTTTACAATCACCTTAGAGTTTGAATTGTTTATTTTCTTGTTAAGGTATTCGTCCACAATTTTTTCCGTAACATGATCTCTTGCTCGTGATACAAAGAGCCAAACTTTTTTATCTATGGGTCTAGCAGTAAATCCGTTTGCCTCTTCATCTTTCGGAATTGTGTACTCTCCAACCATTGTTAGATTCTTTCTCTTATATTTCTGTACTGATATTGACGTACGAGTCGTATTACTTGGTAGCTGCTCTGTCTCATGGACGTTTTTTATGCCTTTAGAGCTTCTTCTTTTACTGTGCACAACCTCTTGAAAATCATTTTCTTTGTTTACAGGTGTGGTATCAATTATACTGTTGTCGCCAAGTTCCATTACTCTTTGCATTATATTTCTTTGGGTTTCTTCATACTTTCTAGTATTATATTTACTACCCTCATGCTGCACTGATATTTTCTTGACATGATTGGAAACTGCGGAGACTGTTTTATTCTCCTTTCTGGTGTTTTCTGCTTTTGCCCCCACTGCGGTTGCATATGTGTTTGTTTGTTGGTTTTGTTGGATTAACAGCTTAAGTTCTGCTACTTCCTTCTGAAGTTCCACTATTTGTATTTTATACGTGCTGAGAAGTTCCTCTTTGACTTGTTCGATGTGACGTTTAACTATATTTTCAATGTCTATCCTTGTTGTGCACACTGTTCCCGGATCACCAACAGTGCTTCTGGATTGTTGTGTCGAGTCATTTACAGACTCCCTTCTTGGCATTTCATTGCTTGTTGTTGGAATGTTAGTGGATAATTTAGTATTTTGGAGGATAACCTCGCTTTGTGTTGCATGCTTGCAGCATTCAACCTTTTCGTCCTTGTTAACTACTCCCGCCTGGAAAGCACAGCTCCTGTGGTAGCTGGCATTGCACTTGATGCAGTTAAGTGCTGATACTACCTTTTTTTTTGCAGTGTTTGCATAATTTTTCAGATTTTTCGTTCATCACATGTGGTTATATTATTCTATATTGCTCTGTATACAGTGTGTTGGGTGATGTAAAATATTTAAAGGGTTATAGAAGAAGCCATTTAGAACCTATTTAACTAGATTTATGTCAAAAGTCCCATACGGTTATCAAGGTAATATAAAATTTTATAAGTATGTTTTGCCAATTTTGCAAACCTACAGCGAACGTACCTGAACACCTAGTAACTTCGGTTATGCTCTGAAGTAAACCAGAAACAGTGTACTTTTAGGAGGACTATTGTGAAAATTTGTTTACTTGTGAGAATTGTGCAGAGACGTTTAATTTGTAATGGTATGTGTGCTCATACACAAAAACAAACAGAAACGCTAAAACCTGTCTTGATGAGCGTTTGAGAACGCATTTGTATTCACTACAACAAACAACCAACAATATCTAATATTAAAAACAGGTTATTTTTCTGGAGAGACAATTCAAAATTAGGATAAATAATAATAATTCGGATGATTAATAATAATTGGGTGCTTTTAATAGATTTTTTTGCTATGAATAAAATCTCAATCTAAAGATGCCTATCACTTGTTGCATATTTTGTTTTCGTGTGTGAGCACATGAATCATATCAAAGAAATTCCCATGTTCAACACTCTACAAATTTTCACGATAGTTAATCTAAGGGTACAGGGTTTCGGGTTTATACTTTAGTAGTAATTTGAAATTTTAAAATCGCGTGTTCAGTTGCCATATGATTGACGGTAAAATATACTTACAAAATTTCATATAAAATTGCAGTTAATATGTCGATAACTGATACCCCTTCTATAGCCACCTAAAGACTACTCAAACTAACAAATACCTTATGGCTTATGCATAGCAATGTTAAAATTAGCAATTGCATTACATTTCCGTTAAATTGTAAATATCACAAAAACTAGTAACATTTGGTGTGTGACGTACATGGGCGCCGTTACAAAATGTTCCAGGGGGCAAGCTTTTTTTAGTAATAAAAGGTGACGTAGTGTGAATCTGTTCTATTAATTATTTGATAGCGTTTTCGTTGTTTTATTTGTTGTAAATGGCATTGATAGAGACATATTCGTATTTATTAGTTAGGATTCTAAAATTGAGACACAACCAACATGAAAATAATAAAAATATTTTTAAAAAACCAATAGCCCATATTGTTCGTTAAATTTAAATTGCATTCGCCCTGAAAAATCTCTGTTGCTTTTATGGTTGTGTCATTTTTTACACATTATTTTGTCATTAGCCACGGTGGTGACCCCTGTATGGTCGGCATCTTATCTATAGCATATGATATTAAGTGAATTGCAAGAAAATTTGCTGCCTTTCTATCATGTATTAATGTGTAATTAATAATTTTTATTAAGAATATTATTTGTATTTATATATTTGTTTCAGAAGCATTGAACTTTTATCCTAGAATTTTAGATTGGGTCTGATTGCCAACCAATATTGAAGAAATTGTATTACTTTGTGATATTCTGGGGTAAACATTGTTAATGTTTTATAAGAATTTCCAGCTCGTGTTCATCGAGCAAGGCCTAATGTATAATGAGCAACTGGCACCTTTGAAAACGAAGAATACAGGCACAAAATGAACACAATTGATAATTTAATTTTATAATCGTGTCAATCATGTGTCAATCGAGCATCTGATAAAACGTCTTAACAAATTGGTGAAAATATTATTTTAAAATGTAACCACATAAACAGAAAAGATTGACTAAATATAAATAAAAGTTGACAAACTTGAAAATTCTGTGATAACAAAATTCAAAATTGGTATCATTACTACCGTCATCTGGGGCTAGTTCGGACGGGATTTTGCATATTTTCGCATGGTTCAAATAAATTGTTTGTTAAAAAATTATGGATAAATTCATATAACATCTCTAAACATTCCTAAGTAGAGTTCTGTGTTTAAAAAGTTATAATATTTCATTTTAAGTTAAGATTTTTTTGTTAAACTGTGTCCGAACTCACCCTTATGTGTGGGGTGAATTCGAACCTGCTAGTGTTTAGGTGAATAAATGAACTCAAACGCGTATAAAGGTTAGTTCGGACACTAATTAACCAAATAAATATATACTTATGGTATCTACATTACACTGGTAGTAAATGTCCGAACTCGCACGATCCGTACGAACTAGCCCCAGATGACCGGTATTATACGTAAACACTTAAAAGGCGACAGTAGTAAGTCAACTAGTTAATAATAATTGTTGTTATATATATAAGCTGTATGAATGGTCTGTATGACCATTGAAGGCAAATTTTTGAATGAACTAATGCCCGGAAATGTATTGTTTGAACGTTGGAAAGAGTCCGAAGATTGAACAAATTTTACAAGCAGCATAGAAAAAATAGTGCTATTGCCATGTATCATAGGACGGCACTTTTAAAGGACTCAAATGTCTTAATCAAGTTTTCCACATTCAGATTACGAGCTCTTTCGTTTTCTATTCCCAACAAAGCTAGGCTGGACAAAGTCTGTTTTGAGTTTTTAATAGTTTTTACCTATTTTGAGTTTTGAGAATGTCATTTCAGCACTGACGGTAGAAACGGGAAAAGTTAAAAATAAAGTAATAGCAGTGCAAATTTCTGAAAACGTAGTACATAAAACAGAATATTGAATAAATAACAATTGGGCGTCATACATGCGCGCCCGCAGAGAGGGGCAAGGGGGTGCACTTGCACCCCCTGGCTTTTGATATTACAAAGGAAAGATCAACAAGAAAAAAATCATATGCTGATTTAGGTATAACTCGTGTTAAAAATATTTAATTGAAAAAAAAAATAATATAATAATAGTACATACTTAATAATAAAATAATTAGTAAACTTTACACAAATGTTCATAGATGTTCAATTACAAAAAAAAAACAGAAACAAGCAAGTGACAACAAATTCTGTTATCAATTTTTGCAAAAGTTGACTGTTGAAATACGGTGGCTATTCCAACGGAGATTATAGCCATTTAGCAACCGTCGAAGGGCTACTAGGTCTTTTAATTACCTATAATTTGGGGTATGATAGAAATTTATACTACAGTTTTTGCAAAACTTATAAACATTTTTCTGTAGCAACTGATTGAAATACGTTTGCTATTCGAACGGAGATTATCGCTATTTAGGGGTTGTCGCCCTTAGGGCAAAAGTCCGAACGTCGATGGGCTACTAGGTCTTTTCATTACCTACAATTTGGGGTATGATAGAAATGTATGCAGCAATTTTTCCACGTGTTATAAAAAAATTTCTCCAGCAAATGTTTGAAATATGTTTAATATTTGAACGGACATTATCGCTATTTAGAGCTAATTGTCCATGGGACAAAACTCCGATCGTCGAAGGGCTACTAAGTCTTTTAATTACCTACAATTTGGAGTATGTTAAAAAATTATGCAATTATGTTTGCAAAAGTTATAGACATTTTGCTGCAGCAACTGAATGAAATACGTTCGCTATTCGAACGGACATTATCGCGATTTAAAGGTTCTTGTCGATTGGGAAAAACTCTGAGGTTCGACGGGTACTAGAACTTTTAATTACCTAAAATTTGAGGAATGATAGAAATTTATCCTAGACTTTTTGCAAAAGTTATAGACATTTTGCTGCAACAACAGAAAGAAATACGTTTGCTCTTAGAACGGACATAATCGCGAATTAAGGTGTGTTCCGATTGGTGCTAATGGCGGTGGTAGCATACGAAATTATAGTATTTCTCACATTGCGTGACAGCGGCACATATTAGTTTGCATGTACATAAACATGAGTCACTAGCAATTTCTATTAGAAATACTATAATGGCGTCTGCTACTACTGCCAGTAGCACTAATGGAAACGCACCTTAAGTGGTTTATGTCGATGGGGCAAAACTCCGAACATCCAAGGGATACTAGGCCTTTTCATTACCAACAATTTGGGTTATGATAGAAATTTATGCTAGAATTTTTCCAAATGTAATAAACATTTTTCTGCAGCAAATGTTTGAAATACGCTTTCTATTCGAACGGACATTATCGCGATTCAGGAGTTCTTGTCGCTGGGGCAAAACTCTGAGGGTCTGACGGCTCCTAGAACTTTTAATTATCTACAATTTGAGGTATGATAGAAATTTATGCAAGAATTTTTGCAAAAGTTATAGACATTTTGCTGCAGCAACAGAATGAAATACGTTTGCTATTCGAACGGACATTATCGCGATTTATGGGTTCATGTCGATGGGGCAAAACTACGAACGTCGCCGTCGATGGGCTACTAGGTGTTCTAATTACCTACAATTTGGGGTATGATAGAAGTTTATGCAGCATTTTTCTATATGTTATAAACATTTTTCTGCAGTTAATGTTTGAAATACGTTTGCTATACGGACGGACATTATCGCAATTTAGGGTTTATTGTTGATCGGGCAAAAGTCTGAGGGTCTGACGGCTACTAGGTCTTTTAATTACCTACAATTTGCGGTATTATAGAAATTTATGCAAGAATTTTTGCAAACGTTATAGACGTATTTTATTCTGTTGCTGCCGCAACAGAATAAAATACGTTTCGGCAAAACTCCGAACGTCGAAGGGCCACTACCTACTTACTAGATCCTTTAATGGCCAAGAATTTAGGGTATGATAGAAAAAGTGATTGCAACAAATGATTGCAAAAGTTATCAACATTGGCTTTTTATATCAAAGGCGGAACGGTAGCTCCGGTTTCCGTTAACCCTATTTTTTGGTGTTTTTTGGCAACTCTTAACCCAACCCAGGGCCGGCTGTCGTTTTGCACCCCCCTGGAAATATTTCTGCGGGCGCCAGTAGGATAGAAAGGAGAGTTCTGGACGGTCGGGACTGTAAGCTAGAACGTGCTTGGTATAGAAGTGTTTACGATAGAACCCGAACGATGCCGACCCAATGATCGAATTCTATCGTACAGACTGGTTCTCCCTAGATTTGAATTGACTGAAAAGGGCGCGCTACCGATGTAAACAAAACAAACCAAAGACATCATACCAAACATAACCCCAAATTGTTTTTATTATACGTACGTCGATAAACGTCTTTATATATTTAAATAGTATCTAGGTAAGAGCTCCAAAACTTATTTTATTTCTGTCTACCTCGAAAACCTAAAATTTATATAAATTTTCTCTGTTGAATTGTAGGTTAATTCCTTGTCAGTTATACTGTGATTCAACAGAAACATTAGCATAAAGAGAGAAGTTCTAATCCGAATTTGATGATCTTTTGTTCACATGTAGGCTAAATAGTTGGTGGTAGAATACTGTGGTAGAAATGAACTTCCACGTAGAGATGAGTTCTGGGCGACCTTCCAAGTCGGCTTTCATCCGGATAGTTGGTTGGTAGAGTGCTATATTTACTGCCCTTTTCTAGCCTGATGTAAGCACAGAGGGTTAGTATGAGTAAAGTACTGAAGATAGTCAGCGCAGAGTAGTGTAGATCAGCAGTGTGCGGTGGAGAAGAAATAGTTGGTGGCAAATTGACCTTATCAAAGATAGCTAGTTTCACATTATATTGCTCAAAACTGAAATTTGAATGAAAATTTGTACCACATTGCTGATACTGCAATTTAAATAAAAGTTCTTGATTGTAATTTTGAAAATCCACAAGTGTTCTTTTTGTGTTTTTTTTTGATTTATTTGATGCAATTTTTTTTGTTTATTTGTGTTTATGTTTATGTACTCACCTTTCTTTTGCCAACAAACAATTAGTATACAATGATATGGAAGTTTATATAAATGATGATCGACAGTAATATATTAATAATTTTATTGAAATTGGATTTTATTAATAATGTCAATAGTGTATAATTCAGCGTTATGACAATAAAAACCTTACAATAATCATGGAATTTAATAAGTAATACATCCAACATATTGTTACAGAGGTACAGCAGTACAAAACCAGTTCCAGACAAACTGCTTGGGCGTCGCACAATTCTTTCATTTCTTGATGCTGTTCTAGATATCTCAGATGCACATTTCCGTGGTGTTTTCTGATCACCTTCTGCTTGATTTTCTCAACAATAGATCCTCGCTTATCAGATAATCATACGTAGTATAGTGCGACATCGTCAGTATCGTCATCTGCTTTTAATAGATAACCTAAAAATATTTGCGTACAGTATGGACTGTGAACCACCAAGAAAAACTTAAAAGTAACGAAATGTTTCATAACTACCCGACAGTACATACATATATTAAATCTATACAATTATGTTTCAGTTTTCTTTAGGTTCTTTCACTCCCGCTGTCCAGTCAAATTCACAACAAAGGCGTCCACAAAGCATTGTTGTCTGTTTGCCTGTAACGGATAACCTAAAAACAAAAAATGTTTTAATGTTGGTTAGACAATGAATAGTCAAGCCTTGACAAATCATAGTAACTTGTAAAGAAAAATCAATACACAGTCACACACTTACTCAGACAAAAACTGACTTCAGACGTGCTTCAGACTATCTGCCAAACGTCCTTAGCTTTGTGACCTTCAATTCCATTTGATATAAAACCAGTCTTCTTTAAACTTCAATATTCTCACTTTTAATAGTATAATTACAATAATAAAATAGGTACAAATACGTAAACACTTCCTAACCACCTTTCTCATGTATTAAATAGCAGCAATTGCCAACCCACAAAAATAAAAATCACCGCAATTCTGTCGTCAGAGATCGGGGACCTCCGAAGTCACCCGATCCAACCCGAGTCATTCCTCGTTATCTTTCTAGCATAAAAGCATTCGCTCCTAGACTACCCACTCCGTCCTGGATACACCTCTTTCCACCTCTACGACGCCGCCCGACTAAAACCGAGCGCTATCGAACCGTGGAACGTAAGTGTATGAGTCACACGTCGATGTAAGAGAGAGCACGCACAGGTCCGCGCGCTAGCGGTCCGCCTTTAAAAAGCAAACCATTTTCGCGCCATAAATTTTAAAGTGCCGCCAGGCACCATTTAAATATTAGAGTAAAAAATTTTAAAGTTTTAAAATGTCGCCACGCATGCGCAAACCGCCGGTTTAATTTAAATTTATCAGTTTAAAAATCCCGCACGCTAACGGTGTGTCGGCAGCCATCTTGTGCACCATCTTCTTATTTTAAATGGGTTGCACACCATCTTCTTATTTTAAATGGGTCGGACTTTTATACGATGCCGCCTTCTTGTTTTAAATGGGGTTTGAGCGGTCATGTTTGAGCATCATCGTCTTATTTTAAAATGTAAGCCCCGAGTACCATCTTCTTATTTTAAACTGTTAACTCTTAAACGATACCATCTTCTTGTTTTAAATGGGGTTTTACCAACCATGTTCGAACACCATCTTCTTATTTTAAAACGTTCTTATATTTTCATTATCAGTGTTGTCATACTTACCTTTTTTTCTCTCTTAATCAGTATAAATACTAAACGGTAATAAAAAGCATACGGGTTTCAATTAAGTAATTTTTTATTATCAATATTTCATTTAGCATACAATTCATTTATAAATCTATAAAAGTTTCCATCAATTCGCAACCTATCGGTATATCTTAATATTAAGGTTAAAGTCAGGTAAATAAAAATCTACAAATTAAATTGAAATATTTACTCTACACAGCCAAAAATTTATACAAATTATAATAATAGAAATAATAATACAATATGTAAAACGTTGTTTAGTATTCATCTCTCTCTCTCTCTCGACCGCCATCGACTAGCAGATTGAAATAATCACAATATTTATGAAGAAAATCTAATAGCTACCAAATTTTGGAGTTGCGACCCCGACTAGTAATAGCGTATACAATAATAAAATGGCGTGTGATATAAGAATTCCTAGAACGATGATGAGCTCCTTTCGATTTCACATATACAATATGTAGTTGGAATATCTAGATAAATATAAAAGATATAGCAAAAGATCGAGCATCAGAAATAACGTTTATGAACTTAAGAAATAAATCATGCGATTGACCCATCTATTATACAATTCCTCCATCCACAAAATTAAAATCGTGAGAACTGTGGGAGAATAATTCATCTATTATTTATCACCAATTGTGTAATGCCCCCAAGCTAACGTTGTAACACCATCATTATTAATATGGCGTTTTACATCGTAGGGTGAAAGGGCTAATTTACTCTGCAAATTAGTGAAAATGGTATGCTTATCAGACCTAAATAATAGCTGTTTTACGCGTAATTGACTTTTATTGAATAAACAGTTAGTATAATCGTCAAATGTGATTTTCGTTTTTACCACAGACTTTTTTATCCCTTTTGCTTTTTTGGTGATGTTACCCCCAACACCACCAACCCGATTTGCATACATCTTAGCGCGCAACCCGACAAATTCCTCCATTATTCTCCCACGATTGTCATCTTTCATCAAACCCAAAACTGCCTTATTCTGCAGCGGAATACTGAACTGATTTTCATTCGCGTAGTTGGATGTATCGAACTGTTCCAAGTTTTCACGCACGTCCGCATAAACATCCTCGGTTTGGATGGTGACAGTGAAGCTGTCCGTATCCATATAACATAAATTAATCATATCCCCGTATTTAGGCTTCAGGAAATCGTAATAAAACTGATACATTAGCAATTTCGAGAGTTCTAAAACTGCGAACCCAACATAGATGGGTTTGTTATAAAAAACATTAAGTCGCCCCATCTGAATTGCCGAAAAAGTCTCTGTAAATATCTTTATACTCTTAAAATTTAGCTTCGCGATCAAACTACCCGCACCCAATTTAGAACGCCCGCTAGTTATAATATCATCCCAACTTGTTACCAACTTCACATCAACACGCTTGTCGATGTTCTCCATTGTCTTACCAAAACAGGAATTGTTTAAAAGTTTGTAGAACTCACGTTCGAATTCGTTGACAGCCTGTTGACGTAAACTCGTATTCAAGTCGATATACTTTTTTAGCCAAGCTGATTGTTTAAACGTTAAAACCCGATTAATTTTTTTAATAACAAGGCCATGAGCAATGGCATGTTTTAAATTCCGATAGTGAATTACATAATTCTTTTTATTCATTAAATTTGGAATAAGTCGTTTATCGGTTTTTGAGCAAGGTGAGACGATATTTTCCGCTAGAAATGGCAAATCATTGTGCAAGTCATGGAGGTGTTGTGGATATTCGACATCAACATCTAGGATGTATCCATCACTAGATACATCCGAAATTTTGTTAAAATCACAATTTCCAATCTCCTCCTGACTCATCCAACGAAATCCGCCATAAGGTAAGTACTGTGACATTGCCCAACCGTACAAGTTGTTCGCATCCCAATACATTAAGTATTTAGATGGATGATTAGGATCAAATGCAGACATATACTTATTATTAGCGGATGCATGTCTGAGGGAGCATTGTGAGATTCCGCCCCGTATCCCTTTTTGCATAAAATGAACCATTTCTATGTCGGTTAGTAGTTCTAAATTAACTCTAGTATATTTCAACATCGCGTCCCAACTCAGTCCGGGCGCTGTATAGTAGTGCGCCGGATCGAGGTGATACGTTTTGTGACATACTTTTCTAAATTTTTCGAAAACATCTGTCAAAAGTAGCACATCAGTCGTTAAATATAGATCTGAGTAATCTTTCAGATTTTTGCACCCAAAAGTTTGCCAAACATTCTGAGCGTGGGTGTACTGCTCATCCGTAATGTCCTCGTTAGACATTTTATTAAAAAATACCTCTTTAGGGGGTAGTGAGGTATCTTCTAACTTGTCTAACGAAGTCATATACTCATAGGGGAAAATACCCTTTTTCCTTAGTAATTTAAACTTATTCTGCTCGGGTGCATATTGTCGCACATTCACTAGATCCGCATCTGAGAGATTACTCGCTAACGCATCAAGAGACGATGCCATGAATCGAAAGGAATCCAAAAACCATAATTTTAAAAATTGGTTTCCGATTTCCCCTTTATCATCTAGCACCGTACCCACATGAATTTGTTTGCCAAAACTGATGTAGCGTTCTTTGTTATTTGGTAGCACATCGATACCACTATCATCAATTTCGGCTAACTCTTTGACGAACAGATGGCTATCGTATCCGCTGAAGTTATGTAAAAATACCGGGATATGATTTGGTATTTTATAGTTTAGGTTACAAACGGGGTGTGCAGCCCCCCTAAATCGGCCGGAAGCGTGGCAATGATCGCGAGCTTTATCAGAGCCAAGAAATGGTCTATTGCAAATAAAACATTGCTCTGCCGTATCATAACAAGCTTGCTCCTCGGATGTTAAGGGATCCATCGGTTTAATGTCTTTATAATGATTATTATAAATTGACTTTACATCGGCAATTAATTTTGAGATAAAAACTTTCGCGCAATCCTTCCCCGTATAAATCTCAAATTTATTATTCGCGTCATCAAAGGAGCAAACTATTTGATATGCGAAGCTGTATGGAACATGTTTCGCAACCGCTTGCGTAAAAGAAACGCTTGGATCAGGTTCACAATGCTCCACAGGCTGTAATAACGATTCGAAATCTGCGTAAATCGCGAACGGTACAATTTGTGAATGATTATAATTATTAAATCGCAAAATATTGCCCGGTAACTTTTCTCCAAAATAATTAGGTTTATAATTTAATTCTGCGGATGGTAAAATAGTGCGAATTTTGTTACAGTCACTTTCCTGGTGTTTAGCTAATTTATGCTCAGTTGCAAAATTTGTTAAGCAACCATCACAAAAATAAATCGGCCCATTATGATTCGAAAGTTGTTTGGAAAGTAACCTTGAAAAATCTCTAATTAATACGAAATGACCCTTACCATACTCAAAAATGTATAATAAATTAACGTGTTTTTTGCGTCTATTTTCTGTATAATGAATGGGCCCATCCACACAATAATGCTTCTTACCATTTTCTGTTAGTTCATAAACGTTAATGCTTAGGTTATTTAGTTCCTCAATTTTTACTAAATCTGTTAATTTAACTGGAAATTCCAACTTACCCATATTTACCACATCAGAGTGATGAGGGTAACTAGATGTTAGGGAGACGTTTCGTTCTGCGGGGCAAAGTGCAGCTGTTAAAGCCCAAGCCAAGCATGCATTATCATCGTTCTTGATATTGATGCATGCTTTTCTTTTCGCTACTTTCTTGGGAAGAGGGATGTAGGATGAGCCCTGAAGTGGTCGATATTGGTTAATGTTTAACTCCATATGTGAAATCGAAAAAAACTCCATCCTGAATCACGCTCTTGGAACTGTTCGCTCTGCTTCTTTATATTACTCACCATTTTATTATAGATGCTGTCAAAATTACAAGACGGCGTTACCACTCGAAATTTAGTATTGAAACTTTTTAGTGAGGCTATAACTTCTTCTTCCTCCTCACCATCACTAACAACCATTTTCCTCACAAATATTGCGAATAGTTCAATTTGCACTTTCACTAACGTTGCGTCTGCTAGGTGGTCCCATATAAGATCCTTAGCGATTGTCTTATTTCTCTCCAGATATTCGGGGATGTCATCATTAGGCAGAGGTCCACCGATTTCATAGCTGGCTACCCTATTTTGGAAACAGGTAGCCAACTGCTGCACCCCATTCGACAGCTGCTGCTTATGCGATTTAAGATGAGCACCAAGCGCCATTGCAGAATTGAATTCCACACCGCAAAATTCGCAAAGCATACGTATTCTTTTGCTTTGCACGATTTTCTTGGATGGTTCGTTCTTACGTTTTCTTGGTGCCCCTGACGATGATGGTTCTTTTCCATATGTCTTTTCAAATTGTCAATACGCGTGAATTTTTTATCACATATCGTGCATTGCTTGGGGGCACGCATATGCACGGTTTTCATGTGCCTCGTTAAGGCATCGGTGCGGCTGTAGGATTTAGCGCAAACTTCACAGGTGAACATTTTGACTTATCGGAGAAGCACTTGACTCTGAAGCAGTGAAAAACGATGTGAACTAGTCGATTGTTAACAAAAGACTGGTGAGTCCGCGGATTTCATTATTCATTTAGCAATGGAACATGTATTGTCGCTCGAACAAATCCCGCAACTTCCTGTCACTACTGATTAGCGCTACATCCTCTTTGCAATCTGTTGCTTGTGCGAAACTTTGAAAGACACTCCGTTAGCGCGCGGACCTATGCGTGCTCTCTGTCTAGCATCGACGTGTGTGTCATTCACTCAGGTTTCAGCCGCGAAACTTTGAAAGACACACACCGCTAGCGCGCGACCTAGTGCGTTCTCTCTCTAGCATCGACGTGTGAGTCATTCACTTACGTTCCCCGGTTCGGGCGCGCTCGGCTGGCGTTCGGTCTCGGTCGTAGAGGTGGATCCAGTTTGATAATAATAAAAATTACTTAACTGAAAGCCGTATGTTTTTTATTACCGTTTACTATTTAAAGTGATTAAGAGGAATATTTTTTTTTTAGAAATAAAACATAAGAAATTCGTTTAATACATTTATTTCGTTATAATGGTAAAGTTGATATAATATAATTATATAGTAGTTTACAATTATTCATAGCACAAACTGCGCTAATATTATTTTTTGTATGAAACTTGCATGGTGTAAACTTCTCCAGGAGGGGTGGCTGTGGACACCAGGATTCAATCCCTTCCAAATTGATAATGTGTGGTTGAAACTTCATATTGGTCAAATGTTCCAATAGTACTCCATATTTTTGAGCACCTTTTACATAGACGCGATCCACATCACTGAGATGTAATTCCAAGACGTTGGATAGTTTGCTCAGCTCGATGAAGCCTCCGCAGTAGTCGAGACCATGATGATGTGTTGAGAGATGACGAATAGTTTTCTTTTCCAACTCGTTCAGCTCTTCATATTTGGTGGATGGTATGACTAAATGGTTAACTGGATATTTACCATCGTAAATGCACAATTCTTTTACTATAAAATCGTCAGACCTGAGTTGAAAACCTTGGATGTCGACCACGACGATTTTCATTTTGAATGTTTTTATTTGGTGGTAAACTGGAAACTAAATGAATTTATTATAACCTACTAATGTATACTACTTTTTATCCCCACCTATGACGTAATGTTGATTGTTTCAAACTTCTTCACAAAACTGTACATTGCAATAGTTCCATTTAAATCCTCCAGTTCTGACACGAATAACTTTAATTGGTCGCGTAACACTTGCTGCTTCCGTTTAAGAGCACTTAATTTCTTAGATACTGCTTTAGCCGACATCGTTGATGGGAGTAGGAATTAAACTGAGCAAAATTCTCCATCGGCAAAATCCCCCACTGCTACTATCTAATTTGACGGGTGAGCTCATGCACAGGAATGTATTCAACAATGCTATCATGAACGATAATACAATAAGCTTTAGTAATATCGGGGAATTGCTTAGAACTTTGAAATTCAAGTTTGATGTCGCAGGTTGATGGGAGCACAACTTCTGAACTATGTTTAGATGTGTCCAGCACGAATACGGCTCTTTCGTTAAAATCTGTATAATTTAGCAGAGGTTCGGGGTGACTACGACCCAAGAAACTAGTCTGAAAGTTTAAATACATCTGGAATGCTTCGGTGTATCTCTTTTCATCAAAGTTCAGACGCATAGACTCATACGGATAGCAGTCGGAATTTAAATACACCCTCAGATCCGTGATGTTCAGATGATCAAAGTATGATATGTCACTCTTAATGTTATCTCTACTATTTGTTTGGAATGCAACAATAACAAATCGCGGTCTCTCGAGGGCGACGGTTGTCTTCACTGCCCAGGTATCGTTGTTGGTATTCCTAAGACTCGGTAGCTCATGTAATTCCCACTTATGGAAGGGTATTAGTATGGCTTTGTCGCGCTTAAGTTCCTCATAAATTTCTAATTTTACAATATCTGAAGGGATTATATGTTTTGCTTTTAATTGAACGCTGGTGAGATTTATTTTCAAAGTTTTCAAATCGGTTGCATCCTTATCGGCTTCTGGGAGAACAATTTGATAGCAATCATTATCAGATTTAGCACGTACTAAGCGCAGCTTATGACGTCCGCAAATAACACGTCTATAGTTATGAAAAACACCCAGCAGAAAACTTAGAGGAACACGAAGAGAGAATTTGTTATCCTCGTGCAGCGTATACATGTTTTTATCAAGCGGGTATGTGAGTCCAGCAATTTGAAGAGCTTTACACTCATTTTCACTTAAGCACAAGTAGGCTTTTAGGAGCGTCGTAATTCCTGGATTTTCAACTCTATCAATCTCAATACCGTTGAGTTCATAGCTGATACTTCCGAAGAGAAACGCACCCAGATTGTTTGTAATCCTAACAGTACCCTTTCCCGTAGCTGAATGCTCAATATTTCCCTCAATGTACAGAGCGCTCTCATACATAGAGACCAGAACATCTTTCTGATTGATTGTGATCTCAATTTCATCGTTCGGCTGGAAAGATTTAGTTGTGGGAATGGTAAGTATGGATCACTTCTCGCGCTATGGAAGTATCAAATTCGGGGCTTCCGAATAACGATAGTTTTTCTGACATGATATCCTAGAGAACGTAAAAACTGAATATTTTCTCCGGATAATGTGGAAGAGTGCTTAATCGATGATGGTTGTACTGCTACTGTCGGTCGAACACTAACTGATCCTGCTTGAAAATGTTGCTTGTTTATATACCTTCCAGGTAGTTGGGTATTGAAAACCAATCCCATGTTAGTTGAGTTTTCTCAATTCCAATCTAATGACAATCTTCTCACCCCGAAAGTTGGTGGTAGGTATACTAAATTACTTGGTTCTATATCGATACTATAGCCAGGATCTACGGTTGGAGCAAACTCATACAACGTATGCGATGTTTTATCGTTATAATACGAGCCGTGGATAATATTGCACTCAACACGTATCGTAACAACCTTGCTTATATTTACCGGTAAGTCGGATTGATATTTAGTTTTCGGTATAAGTACTTTCGGTGAAAACCCCAACACTCGTCCAATGGAATTTTCACTAGTAAAGTTGATTCGTAGTTCACTTTTCACTTCGCACCTCAAAGTATTTTTATTTCCCCTGATCGATAGATAATTATCGTATGTAGATTTATCTGATGATGCTGGTATATGTCCGCGCGCGGATAACTCCTCCTGAATGTGTGACGTAATATCGCTGAGCTCGTATGATCCTGTAGGAATCTCGATTACGTCTTCGTGTTGTTGTTTTTGCTTATCTAACTTTGGATCTCCGAAATAAAATTTATTGTTTACACCTTCCTCAATATTGGGAATACTGTTGTACGTATGCAGAGCAAGTAGAGCTAGGGAATACTGTGATCTATGTTCCAATTCTATTGGAGGGTAGAAATCAATTGAGAGTGTACTCTTGGTACCTGTTAGGGTGAACGTTTGAGACATAATTAAACAATTTTGTTGTGCGTACTACTATTTATACTTTATTAGAAATTCTAAACACAAGTGTCCACAATTGTAAGTATTTTTCTTTTGTACATTTTCATGATTATATGTTATTTTACAATGTTTTAAATATTTTATCAACTGCTTTGGCGGTCGCAGGCTTCCAAAACTATCAAAGTAGTTGACTTGATGTCCTGTCTTCCAATATGCTACCCAATGAGTCCCCGCTCCACTATCATTATCCAAATTAACAATGCCAGCCTCGTTTGGGGTGTGAGGTGTTTTCGGTAATGTGTCGCACATAAAGACTCCCCGAAAATTGGGGATTTTTAATATTTTAGCGTATCTCACTAAATCGATGTTGGTTAGGGGTCTCTTGGGTAGCTCTTTTAAAAAATTTTCTTCAAGTATAACCCTAAGCCAGATTTATGTTTCTTCAAGAATAATCCAGATCCTTTTTTACCATCGTTTTATTATGACGCTCCGATTCCTTTAACTTATCTCAAGCCTCTTGTCCACCCTTTATGGCTCTGTATACACCAGCTGCTCCACCACCCAATCCTCCTAAACCTGATAGTCCGGCAAAAATTGCTGGTAGTAGAGGAAGGATGCCACCAGTCTTGGGAATTGGGATTATACGGGGGACTCTTACTATTGACTTTCCCCCAGCATCTTTAACAGCTAAACGAGCACTTTGTACAGCTAAGCGTGATGCGTCTCTCAAATTATCAGATTTGTTAATAGTCTTGGCAACTTTGTCTACAATTGCTTTGCGGAATGCAACTTTTGGCTTCTGATTCTTCATCCTTCTCTTCTTCTTCTTTACAACTTTGGAACGTTTAGATGTTGGAATTCCCATACCAAGTTTTCGTTTTAACTTCATACCGTTAGTAACAAACCAAGCGGATACTTTTTCACCCAATTTAGAGTCCGATGATTTTACTCTATCCCAAGCACTATACTCGAGTTCTTTATCTGCCTGATGTCGATCCTCTAAAGTTTTATGTTTAGAATACGCGATATCGTGCTTTCTACAGGCTATGTCCAGTTTGTTCACTCCACCGTCACCGCGTTGTAGCCTCCTTTGTAACTTAGTTCCAGGCCCGCAAAACTGATACCCCGGTAAATGTAGTTCAAACGGTAGATTATTAATAATTTTGTTTAAGAGACCCTCTCCCTTATACGTATTCATTGATACTAATGAGATTTTCGAAAGTAGCTCCCTTTTTATAGTATATTTTAGACACGCCGTTTCCTACATCACTAAAAATAAATAATACAGCAGAATTCGTTTAATACATTTATTTAGATAAATCATCAATTTGTATCTACATATTCAATATTTTACAAAATTGACAGTCTTTTCGTGAAGGTGGTGGTCCATCGTAGTGCGTCATCTGGTCCGGAGTATTGTAACGCTTGTAGCAGGGTAATTTCGATTTTAACTCATCATCTTCCAAATACGCCTTTGGCAGTTTATGCCATACATTTTGCAGTTGTTGTGCAGATACATGTGTTCGTAGATATTTGATGGGGAATAATCTTAACTCCTCATCGGTAAAATCACTCAAAGTCCTTTCACGTGTAATATGTGAAATAACGTTATCGCATACGTTAGAGTCCTGAGCGACTGATTGATGTCTTATTCTAAGTGTTATACAAACTATCCGTATCAACAAATACACTCGCCGGTTACACATTGGGCGGTTTTTGCCGTGGCGGCAAATGTGTCGTCGCCGCTCAAGAAAATTTGTAGGTTTACACATTTAGCGGCTTGACCGCCGGCGCCGACCTTCAACTGCGAAATTACCAAGCTTATTCACTAAATGCATTTTTACTTTATCATACGCAGTATGATAAAGTCCCCTGAACATTTTTGACCAAGGTACAAAAAAATGTCTGTGTGTGTATATATGTCTGTACCCGATTTTTGTGACGACGATTCCGGAGGAACTACTAAAGCTATGGGGACGAAACTTTGACATTTAGAAGTTTTATGACCAAACTTAGAGCTGAAAAGCTTTTTGTTCAAAAGGGTCCAGGGTCATCTAAAAAAATTTTTTAAAATTTTACAAATGCGCTGCCATTTCTGTAATTTCGTCAAAATAGTTAAATAATAAATGAAAGTAAAGGAAATTTTGTATAATTTATTTATATGACAATTTTTGGTAAGTTAATAGTTTAGCTGTACCTGTATGAGCAAATTCTATTTGATCGAGATCGTGTCTGCATTAAAACTACATAGTTAGCCAGGATTTGCCAATTATTTTCAGTCTTATGACAGTAGATAGTGCCAAACGCTGATTATTTGACACCTACTGTCAGTATTATCAAAATATTTGTCTAATCCTGGCTAACTTGTTTTATTTTAATGCAGACACGATCGATCTCGATCAAATGGAATCTCATGCAGCTAAACTAATATTTTATATATTATATGATAAAATCATGTGCCAGACCACATCAGATTTTTCCTTTGTCGTCCACTTCATCAAAGTCGTTTTTCATTTCAAGGCACACTTGTCTCCACGTATTTCTGGTAGCATCTATATCCTTGAAAATATCTAAATTTTCATCCCACAACACTGGTCTTGTTTGAACCAAAGATATTAGTAAGTCATTATAAATCAACACCTCCTCCTTTTGCTAATTATCAGCTTTACAGGTTGATTAATGTATACTCTCTGACATCAACCACGGCAACTATACCGGGTGGTCGTTTTAACTTGAGACTCCTAAATATCTCGTGAAATATGCATGGTACGACAAAAGTGTCTTAAATAAACTTGTAGGACTCAAAGGGGGAAATGAGATGACGATATCAGTTTCATTGCAGATGGCGCTGAAATCGGTGAAAATTAGGCTAACTTCATTTTTTTAAATGGGAATACCTATATTTTTTACCAAATTATGATTTTACGCTAAATAAGAAGAATATTTTGTCTGAAACTTTTTTTCGTACGATGCATTTTTTTCGCGCGTAAACAAACCCTATGCGCATGACGGCGCAACGCGCGAGATACCAAAACGTGTCCCAGTTACGCAGATACCTTCCTACGTTGGACAATGAGTCAGTGTTGCCAGATCTACTGTTTTAACAGTAGATCTACTGTTTTGGGTAGATAACTACTGCTCTACTGTTTTAGTACAAAATTCTACTGTTTTTTTTAAAATAATTTATTCCCTGAAATTTTAAATGGACAAATTGAAGAAAATATTTCGGCTAACGGAAATTGCATTTCCCGCCTAATCTAACACATCTTTAAAATAGACCAATCAAAACGCGGTACCTTTCTACCGAACAGTAGTTCTATTCGACGTTCGAACCGTACACATGTACACCACCGTACGCGTCAGTTGGCGTCAGTTTGTTAATTCGTTCATCGTTGTTTGTATACGTCTAGTGTTAACACTCAAACGTTCATTTATTAATCAGTGGACCAAATCGGCGTAGATTTTCTAATTTCAACGAGCAGGCCACCGCGTTTAGTAAGTAGATATATTTGTAATATACGTATGTATTATTCTTAAACGTAGTGATGGTGAGTTGTTTGTTGGGGTCATCCGCGCAAACGGAGAAACGTGACCTGCTCGGAGACATTAAGAATCCTCGCCGTGTGAACAAAATACCTGATTTTTATTTGAACGTTTGTGCTGATTTCTGTGGGCGTTATTCGTTTTTCTCTTTGCATAGTTCCAGGAGCTGTATTCTGTATTTATTATTTATATTTGATTGGAGATAAGTAGCGTGGATAATGAGGTAAGCTGTTTTAACTTTTTTAGTAACTATGCTATAGATAAACTGTAGGATAGCTTTGTTCGAGCAGGAACAAGGGCTTACGAGGATATTTTACAAACTATCGATAGTTTATAAACTCTAATTTGCAACCACACACAACAATTATGTCCTCGTATAGCACTTGTTACTGCTTTAACCAAGGTAATATAACAAATAGTAGTGATATTGAGTTTGTGTCAAAACTTGTATTTAATTAATTATTTTTTTTAGTTCAGAGGAGAGCAGTTCAAATGAGGCAAGAAGTAGTGGTCATCCACCTATGGGAAAATCAAGGACACAACAAAAATACACGCAGACTTATAAAACTAGTTGGGAAAATGAAACTGAGTTCAAAGGTTGGCTTAAACGTGGAAAAACGGATAAATACGCTATGTGTCTTGTATGTAATAAAAACATATCAATTGCCTCAACGGGCAAGCTGGTACTTATAAGACATAAAGAGTCTGCACTACATACAAAACTGGCAAAGACACAACAAAAACAACCAACTTTAGAATCAATGTTATCGAAAGCTCCATCCGACGTTGATCAAGCTTTAAAAGAATCTGATTTATATCTAGCAAGTTTTGTAACAGAACACAATTTAGCTTTTAACCTGCTGGATCATTTAGTGCAGTTAGTGCAAAAAGTTTGTCCAGATTCGGAAATTGCAAAAAAAATAAATGTAGCCGCACTAAATGTTCAGCATTAGTAAAAAACGTAATCGGCAAGTATAATGAGGATTCATTGACCGATATTCTAATCAATAACAAATTTTCTCTCATTGTTGATGAATCAACTGATCGCAGCTGCACCAAACATTTATCAATGGTCTGCAGAGTATTTGTAAACGACAGGTAAGCTATATTCTGAAGCTTTTCATTACATCACTATTAAATATATATTATTTTTCAGAATTCAGGATATGTTCTTTGCACTAATTGCAATAAAGGATGCAAAAGCGGAGGACATATATAATAAAATTATAGAGAAATTTGACGAGCATAAGATCCCATATAAGCAAAATATAATCGGCTTTGCTTCCGACGGTGCCAATGTTATGACGGGTAAGACCAATTCAGTGATGTCTCGGCTTAAGCGGGAAATTCCGGATATATTTTTGATGACATGTATATGTCATAGTTTTCATTTGTGTGCATCTAGTGCATGTTTAAAATTACCTAGAGGGGTGGAAGACTTGGCCCGAGATGTCCATAATTATTTCTCCAATAGCCCTAAAAGGACAGAAATGTTGAAAGACTTTCAATCTTTCACCAACAGTAAAATTCATAAAATACTACATCCAGCACAAACGAGATGGTTATCCTTGGAAGGGGTTGTTAAACGACTTTTGGAACAATACAACGCACTAACCCTCTATTTTACGGATGCCTCAATAACCGAACGTATTTTATCTGCTGAAAACATCTTACAAAAACTAACAGATCCAACAACAAAATGCTTTTTTCAATTTCTAGAACTTGTGTTGCCATTTTTCAATCAAATAAACAGGGAGATGCAGTCCGAACATCCCAAAATTTATTTGTTATATGACCGAATAACAAGCACATACAAAACGATATTAGAATGTTTTATAAAAAAAGAAATTTTGGACAAAACGCCCATTGAAAAAATAAATTTTAAAAATACTCGTAATTTTAAACCCTTAGAGGAAATTTATTTTGGAGCTAAGAATTCTATTTCAGTCAATAATTTAGAAAAAAATCAAGCAGACTTCTTTAGAAAACGATGCCTGGATTTTTATCTAGAGAGTGCTGAACAAATTACCTTAAGGTTTGACTTTAAGTCTCAGGTGTTGAAAGACCTCTCACTCATAAACCCTGATGTGGTTATTCAACGTACCCATGACTCCATAATGCCTCTGGCAAGGCATTTCCCAAACTTAGTAAAAGAAGAAGATTGCCAGTTGCTGGACAATGAGTGGCGGCTTCTAAGAAATACAAAAATTCACTGGTCGTCGCAATCACAGCATTCAAGTGAAGAATTTTGGAAAAAAGTTAGAGAAGAAAAGTATGGTGATAATACTCCCATGTTTCCACTTCTATCAACTTTTGTTTTGTATATGATGACGCTGCCACATTCTTCAGCAAACGTGGAGAGAGTATTTTCACAAATAAATTTATTAAAAACCAAACAACGGAATAAGCTTTCCTCAGCAAGTGTTTCAGGTTTATTACATGCAAAATTTTTTATAAAAATGCAAAATAAAAATTGTTTTTCTGTTGATTTTCCAAAATCATTACGTTCATTACATAATAAAAATATGTACAGCCGCACGAATCGTGACTTGTCTGACTCGGAATAAAATGTTTTCTTTTAAATTATATTTATTTGTTTTTTAATATTTTTTCACGACATTTTCGTGACATTTGTTGTAGAGTTTGTTGTTTCAATTTATCCACTGCAGAGCACATTCAAATTTCAGTTTAAACGTATTAAACTGCCATGTTAATTATTGACATCTATCTACAAATTTGTACTGTTCTTCCCTTTTCCGATAAAATCACAAGAATTTAGAAAAATGATCCTTTTATTGTGCTAATAATACTAGGTGAAATAAGCGTAAAATAAAATCTCAAAACATTTTAAAACTAATTATTTTAGAATTTTTTAATAACGTAGATACGATGTGTATACTCAACACGGCTGTATAGTAGGACTACCAAAATTTTAATGTACAGTGGATAAGTTTAGACCAATATGTAACTTTTTTTTTTAGTTATATAATAAAGCTATTTGAGAATGTGATATTTGTTTTTTGTAAATATTTTATATTATAACAATAAAAGACTTTTCTTTTCAAAATAAGGCGTAGTTTTTATTATGAGAAGACACAAATTAATTTTAAAGCAATAAAACTTTTAATATAGGTAATTGGCCGGCTGAATTCTGTTGAGTGTGACGATTTCTATGAATATCTACGTTTTTTAATTGACTCCCACTTAACCATCAAAATTCTTAAATTCCATCACGATCGACAGAATTGACCCAGACATTTTTTTTATTGGATTATAGGTAAAGGTTGCAGTTCACGTTAATTATAATTTGGGTAGAAATACCTGAAGATTCCGGGTAAGAAGTACATTTGGTTGCCTATCTAAATTTTAGCGTCAACTTAGTAACTAGAAGACAAGTATGTATACAGTATACCTACCACTATTTGGGTTGCATACATATGAATACATCATGCTGCATGTGCAAAAGACAAAAATACCGAAGAGCAGTTATCTTTGTCGTCGACAGAACTGTACAACGAAACGTGATCGAATGGGCCTGTACAACCACATCTAGCAGAAATCGCTAGCGCTAGCGGCGCCGTTGGACCGGCTGAACGAGAAGTGTATTATCTCCGCTCGCAAGATGGCGACCGCTTAGTGTCATGTCAGCGCTAGGTAAGCGCTAGCGCCCGATGTGGTTGTACACCCCCAATGATGTAGGTATATAATAAATCTTAAATCTTGGTTAATAAATAACGTACAAATTAGAATGGGTCAATAATTCGCATAATTGTTTTTTTAGACGTCTGAGTACGTTCGGAAAATCTACTGTTTTTCACCCCCCATCTACTGTTTTTTCATAGGCAATCTACTGTTGAGAGGCAAATAGCATCTGGCAACACTGCCATGAGTGTCTACTCAGTCGTCGCTTTGGCTGCCAAACGGCGACCGCATCCCTTGCAGTGGCAGCGGTCGTAACTACCGCAGCCGCCACAAACTTCAATCGTCAATAACTTTTAATGGAAGCATCGTACGAAAAAAATGTTTAGACAAAAGATTGTTCTTATTTAGCGTAAAATCATAATTTGATAAAAAATTTGGGTATTCCCATTTAAAAAAATTAAGTTAGCCTCATTTTCACCGATTGCAGCGCCATCTGCAATGAAACTGATACTATCATCTCATTTCCCTCTTTGAGTCCTACAAGTTTATTAAAGACACTTTTGTCGTACCATGCATATTTCACGAGATATTTAGGAGTCTCAAGTTAAAACGACCACCCGGTAGAAAGGTAAAAAACCGCCGAATGTGTAGACTCTCATTTGATCACGTACACCACTATGTGAAAAGTAACGACAAAATTACCGCCGGTCTAGTGGCAGCAGGCGGCTGCACAGCGACCGTCATCGGCAAGACGGCCGCGCGTCATTTATGTCGCTCAGTGTGAAAGCTTCCTATCAATTCTATACACTACTGCCGGACCGACGGCGACGGCAAGAAACGCCCAGTGTGTAATCGGCGTAATACTAATAATACAATTGAAGATTTATGATACATGTTGGCTGAATGACGATGACAAACTGAAGACTAAATATGATTATGTTATGGTTTTAGAGGGTGTTAGAAAGACTAAGATAATCTAACACCGTATAATTAAATTCATTTGGATTTTTTATACATAACTCTTTTATCTTAGAATATGGATTTTGCACATTATTCCTAACAAAAGTTATCATTAATTTATTAAAATAATATGCAAAGTTTAATTTTTTTAACATTGCTAACTTACATTGTATTACGTCATCAAGATACAAAATACCGGATATGTCTATTTCACAAAGATGAATTGATATATTTCTGAAGGTTAGCACAACACTGACTCCTAATGAGGGTCGTTCAGAATCAATTTCTTCAAACTTTAATTCTCCCTCACCAGTTGTAATATTCTTGTATCGGAGGTCGTTGTCATTTTCCAAGAAGCCCTTCAACGTTCGAACCAGTATTGGCCAATCAGAATGAATTATGGGAATATGATTGTTGTTGGTATCAGCAGATGATGTAATTCGTATCATGGGGATAAAACCTCGAGCAGCACTTAATCCAGTTATTATTTTCACATTTTCTACATCATAGCACGACTCGTTGATGAATCGCGTTTCATTTTTTATAGCCTCTTCATATTTGGTATACAACCTATCGATTGTCGGCCAGTAGTTGCACGGACTATTCATCATTATCATATTTCACTCAACTGATCTATAAGACGGCGGCTACCTGAATTTATAATGATTACCCCACTACATTATGTTTGACTTTGGGATCCAGCTGTTGTGGGTGTTATCAAAACCAAGCCAATTTATAAATACTTTACCCCCTCTTTTTCTTAAAACTTTCTCCACAAGATACACATCGGGTAAGTTCGTTTTTGACAATTCTGATTCGTAGAATGGCCCCTTTATTGGCCGACCTTCCATATCATTCAGCATATACGTCACAGGATACGTTATTCTAACTGACGTAATTTTAAACAATTCCGTTGTCCAGTTCGGTAAATACCCTTTGGTAAAAACATGTTTGAACTTGCTTATGCGGACTATATCGCCAATTTTAAATTTACCCTTACCAGCGATTTTTATGTGATTGTAAACGGTCCCGAGTAGTACAGCTTCCACTTGTTTTGAATTTACGTCTACGGGTTTTTTTCCTATGGTTCTATGTTTTGAATTATTATACTTTGATGTGACGGTTGGTAGTAGATGATGCCATTTGTAATTTCCGTATAGGCTAAATAATTTGAATAAGTTTTGTTTTATGGTTCTAATCGCGCGTTCAACTATGGCCGCCTTCATTACACTAAAGGTTGAGTAATGATTGATTGAATACTTTTTCATTAACGAACTAAACTGACCGTTATAGAATTCGGTACCGTTATCGGTTTGCAGATTCTTTGGAATACGTTGTTGTGAATTGTTCAATATTAATCCCATGGCACGTGACACTTCACTCGATGACTTATTCTTAATCGGCTCCATCTATACGAATTTTGAAAAACAATCAATTACAATTAGTATATATTTAAATCCTCTATTGAAGCGGGAATATTTGATGAGTTCGATTAGATCTGCCTGCCAAAGATCATCTATACCGTGTAAAATGGTTCTTCGTCTAGGAAACTTATTGCGAGCCGGCTTATGTAGCTCGTTTACAACAGTCTCCTTTGCCTTGCTAAATTTGCTCATTTTATAAAGTTTACGGTGTGACGGTAGAGGTTGCACTGAACTTTAACTTGTGCTCGAGAGATGATACGCGTTTTTCTATATCTGAGACCTCACTTCTAGCGAGTTGAGCAAACGATCGTAAATCCTTATCTACTACTGTACTAGCATGATTAAGAAACACTATTTTTTCGCGGTGTTTTCGCAATTCTTTCCATATTTCTTTCTGTTTTTCGTCGGCTTTAGATACCCCCGATTTGATGTCGTTGGTAGTGATACTTTTAAAAGAATCGATGTGAGATTGTGTTGTAGTAATATTATCATTAATAGAGGTAATTTCATTATTAATATAACTTCGAATATCGCTATCCAGTTTCGTCAACTTATCGGGGATTGTTTTTTGCATCAACGTCTTCAATTCCTTCTTTGTAAAATTGATGGATTCTAGAATTCTGGTGTCAGCGTATTGTTTGTGAACGCTCTCGTGGTCATTTATGGGTACCCCGATATTGCTCAACTTACGACTTTGAATATCATAACCACCATCTTTAGTTAGTGGGAACATTGTTGCTCGCTGACCTTGTCGGCTAGTAGTAGATCTAGGTGATCTACCAAATTTATCTACACGCATGTTAGAAAATTACTTCAACTTCTCTCAGTTCTTCGATAATAGATGCAATTTCGTTAGTATGAGAATTATTTCCAGTAGCTTGTAAAGCGGTCAATAGCTTTAATCGTTCTATCAACTCGTTGATGTCGTCAAAATATATATACTCCACCTTCTTATTATTGAAGTCCATTTGAAGGCCATCACCACTCTTTTTTGTTTTTGTTATAGGACTATCCGGATTAGTTGTCTTTTCAAGCAATGGTTTTATTATTTTAATGTATTTGAATGATCTACTCCCTCTATTTTGAGCATCCTCCTCAAATTTACGTTTATCCACGCTCGTTAAATTTATGATTTCGCCGTACGTATTAAAATCTTTTGAAGTATAGCCGATGGGTTTCTTTAGAAATATTAATTCATATAACCCTTTACTTCCACGAAAAGTATTTCGATTATCGATAATGATTTTATCTCTCGAAAATTCTATGGGTTTAGAGCCTAAGGTCCAAGTATTGGTGGTGTTATTGTATTGTACTCCATAGCTCGTATCTAATCGCCCTTTTACACCGATTTCATATAATTCTCTAATTTCGGCTGGAATTGTTGATAAGTCCATTGTTTCATACTTTTCCACCTTTGAACCTTCTGTCTTAGCGTCTTCTTCGTATTCGTCGTGTTTAATATTTTCTTGTTTAATATCTTCCTCGTTTTTAATGTTTTTCTTCAGTAAATTTAATGTGTTGGATGAAATGTCTTTTAAAGAGCTAGTTATGGGTTTTACAACACGCTCAATTGTTTCTGCATCATGTTCACGCCCCAATCTCAATGCTAGATATTTTTTTCTTACAACATTTGCAATTTCACTAATTCGTCGCTTAATGTGTTTTCCATCCCGCTGAAGTAGTGATCGCTTTTTGAGATTACCATATCTCAACTGGTTCTTCTTCTTCTTCATCATCATTGTTCTTGTACACAATGGTTTATTGATACTGATGATATTTTCTATGACACCCCTAATATATACTGGTCAAACCCCATTCTGTATCGACCATTTTTAATTTCAAAATCTTTCATTATTACTAATGCATTATGTTTTCCTCCTTTCCAGCACTCTGAACACATTTCTCGAAACTTTTCAAAATTCATATCCGTGGAAGCATGCTCATCATATATATGACGTAAATTCAGAACATCTTGTGGGAATAAAACTATTACGTTCGCATTATCACGCACCAAATGTTTGGGAATTCGTGTGTAAGTCTGTGTTAAGTAGAACGCATCAACAAGTTTATGTCGCCCCATGCAGAAATATGACCGTATTTTATCCTGTTTATCACATGCTATGTCATCGAAAATAAATACAGAGTTGTTTTTAGCATCTTCAGGATCCACAATTTCATCATTGTTACTATAGTTACCTAAAGATTTCAATTTCTGGTATTTCCTTGATTATGTTATTTAAAAATTCATATTTTGGTTGATATAACGTCTTGGAAAAGATGTAAATATTCTCGAAGCGTAACCCGTTTTCCTCAAATAGTAAACTAAGTAGAAGATTTGTCTTTCCGCATCCAGATGGGCCACAAATAATTGCTCTTATAGTGTTTGGTAGGAGCTCACCATGCCGTTGCTGTTTTGACTCATCGCCTGAGCAAAGACCGTCTAGATTATTTAATGGAAGAGATAATGATGGATGATTAGCGACCTTCATCATAAATAATACTGAAGAAGTAGCGCATATGATTGCCAATTTATAGTAGCTGTCAACATGAATCTGTTGGTTTTTTCATCAGGGTTTGTTATCATTTATACAGGGTCTGTATACAGGTTCTGTTGTGATATACAGGGTCTGTATACAGGTTCTGTTGTGATATACAGGGTCTGTATACAGGTTCTGTTGCGATATACAGGGTCTGTATACAGGTTCTGTATAATTTATACAGGGTCTGTATACAGGTTCTGTTGGGATTATACAGGGTCTGTATAATTTATACAGGGTCTGTACCGGAAGTATCGACCGGAAATCTGGACCGGAAATGAAAAATGGCGACCGGAAGTGCCGACCGGAAATCTGGACCGGAAATGAAAATTTGAGACCGGAAGTCCCGACCGGAAATCTGGACCGGAAATGAAAAATGGTGACCGGAAGTGCCGACCGGAAATCTGGACCGGAAATGAAAAAATGGCGACCGGAAGTGCCGACCGGAAATCTGGACCGGAAATGAAAAATGGCGACTGGAAGTGCCGACCGGAAATCTGGACCGGAAATGAAAAATGGCGACCGGAAGTCCCGACCGGAAATCTGGACCGGAAATGAAAAATGGTGACCGGAAGTGCCGACCGGAAGTGTCGACCGGAAGTGACAAAAGGGCTGACATTTTAAAATAAGAAGATGGTGTTCGAACATGGTTGTTAAAACCCCATTTAAAACAAGAAGATGGTATCGTTTAAGAGTTAACAGTTTAAAATAAGAAGATGGCACTCGGGGCTGACATTTTAAAATAAGAAGATGATGCTCAAACATGACCGCTCAAGCCCCAAGGTGGCATCGTATAAAAGTCCGACCCATTTAAAATAAGAAGATGGTGTGCAACCCATTTAAAATAAGAAGATGGTGCACAAGATGGCTGCCGACACACCGTTAGCGCGCGGGATTTTTAAACTGATAAATTTAAATTAAACCGGCGGTTTGCGCATGCGTGGCGACATTTAAAAACTTTAAAATTTTTTACTCTAATATTTAAATGGTGCGTGGCGGCACTTTAAAATTTATGGCGCGATAATTTAAATGGTTTGCTTTTTAAAGGGGGACCGCTAGCGCGCGGACCTGTGCGTGCTCTCTCTAACATCGACGTGTGACTCATACACTTACGTTCCACGGTTCGATAGCGCTCGGTTTTAGTCGGGCGGCGTCGTAGAGGTAGGGACAGCCCCAACTGCAGATACTGCGGGGAGATAGACACCCCCGGTCACACTCTCTTCAGATGCGAGAGGTGGGCCGTGGCCAGAAGGGCGTGCCTGTACGAGGAGGACCTTGCCGAGCAAAGGATGGTCTCCCGCATGTTAGAAGGACCTCGGCAATGGGAGGAGATCTCCCGCACAATTTCCGGGATCCTAAAAACAAAGGACGAGGAAGACAAGAGGAGGGTAGACCAATAGCCTCCGGTCCCTCAGACACAGTTGCTGAGGACAGCCCGGATGGCAGACCCCCTCAGACCTGGAGAATGAAGCAAACCAAACCACAGGGTTGCATCACATCTAGGCAGTCTAGATAGGAGGACAGAACGGAGAGGCGAAGGAACGTGCAGGGACCTCTGGATCCTTATCATGTAAGGACGCCTGATGGTCCGGGGACTGCAGAACCTGAAAGTACAGAAGAAATGATGTACCGGAGACCGGTACAGGAAAGCTCACGGCTGACCGGGAGCGAGACGACAAAGAGAAGAGTCGAGGACGATCCGGACCGAAGCTGCCGGAACAGCGCCAGCAGCAAATGGTGACCACCGGAACTGCCAACTGGGCACCAGTGGTCACATATGAACGGAAAAGAACGTGCCCCAGAGAGAGGTGGAGGAGGAAGCCTTGAGTTCTGTCAGTGAAAGTGTCGGAAAACTGACCAGGTGACATCGCATGGGAAAGGTCGCATTCCAAAGACATTAGGTGGTAGTAGCAATATGGAAGTATGATTCTAGGTAGATGTAGAATGTTTTATCAATAAAGGTCTACGACCCAAACCGAAAAGAGCGAAGGGAGTTTACCATAGCTTTGTTGATTTATTCATTCATTTAGGGAAGAAGTCTCCAGACTGAGGATGCCCATCAGGCAAGGCCGGTCTGGAGGGGCGGTGGAGGGCCTTCCCCTCCCCTCGCTCTTTAAAAAAAAAAAAAAAGGCGTCGTAGAGGTGGAAAGAGGTGTATCCAGAACTCTCCTTTCTATCCTACTGGCGCCCATGGCGTCATATACAGTATTTATGTTTTTTATTTCGTTTTTGAACGCATTCATAAATGTTAGTAACAGTGAATAGGAATTTGCTGATAAATCGTCTGCGCACGTCTCTATTAATGACTGCCCTAATCGATAGAAATAGTCGTCTGATGCCAAGTGTAAAGTTTTAAGAAAAATTTATTTGGATAAGTTAGTAACATTTTCTAAGCTGTTGAATCTATCATTTATTTGTGTAAATATATTAAGTCAGAAGTTATCCTCACCATTATTTAACCTTTGGTCATTTCCAGTGTACACACAAAAATGTATATTTTCCAGTGTCGTACATGGGACACGTGCTGATGGGGACGCGAGCGGCTAGCCGGTCTGGCTTCGGCTCATGTGGTGTGGTGTACAGCCGTGGAAAATTCTATGGTAACACGCCCGCGCTAGTGTACAACAAACGTAGGTCGGAGATTGTCGGTCGTCGTATACCTTACCTGATAGTCACAGTGGCGTGCGGTCCATACGTGCAGAGCGTGCAGTGCACACCCTAAGATTTAGGGAAAAAAGAAGGAAGAATATTAAAAATAGTCCTGCCAAAATATTATATACATATTATGTATTTATGTATATACCGAGATATTTAATAATATTTCTTCGTAATAATAATTTAAAGTAATTTACACCACATGGTGTTAAAACTCCACTGCATTTGTCCGGGCCAATCACACCATGTCATTGCTACTTGCTAAAGCCGAGGGTTCCCGTCCCGACCGACACCCGCCTTTGCGCTACTGCCATGTCGTGCAGCCACAAGCGCTGCACCAGACTCTGTACCGTGTACCGCTTTAACTTGAGTTAAAATCGGCGAATTCAAGAATCATAGCTGCTTTATACGTATGTAAATAATGCATGAGCCTTCTCAAACTCTACCAACGACAAATTCAAAGTATATTCTAGAGATTGAATACAGAACACACCAATTTATTTGTCCGCTGTCCGAACTTTTCTACCAACCGATACGCACACAGTGCATATAGGAGGTATACACGCAACCATATCGCTCCAGCGTGGAGCGGCTAGGGGCGCACCGACGAACAGCAAACAATTACTAATGGTGTAATTCAAAACCTACCCAACTAATTTTGATCGGACCTATGCACAGACGCGGGCCATAATAATGATAATTCGGGCCTGCCGATGCCCCAGTAGTGGCGAAAGCTGTTGGGGGATGTTAAGGCGTGGATTATTATTATTATTTATTGAAAATCTCTGATACATCTCATTAAATATTTGAAACCTAGATAATATAATTTAGATATCACATATAAATACTAAACTTACACTAATAATTTTGAAAAGTAATAAAGAGGATCAGGGCAAATTGGTAGTACCGAGCTTCGCTGAAGCCTAGGGTACTCCCTTTGCGGGTATCACTGCAGGTCTACCCAATTTTGAAAAACACAAGGCCATTTATGCTTTGCAAAGAAAAATGTCATTTTTCTTTGCAAAGCAAAGGAAAACTGCAGAAAACCCTTGCAGCCTTGTGCAAAGGTCATTAAAAACACACACACACACTCACATACACACACACAGACACACATTTATTAATAGACAATATACATTCAAAGAAGGTAAAGATGAAATATTAAGCAGCAAATTTAGGGTTCTTTATGATAAAACTCTCCTCAAAATATTTGCGCTTCCCAAAACCGCAATTTCTTGAATTTCCCAGGGCGAAATTTTGCACGGCAACTCTTTAACATGTTTACTATAATTTAGACTAACTGCTCCCAATGCACCTACAATCACCGGAACAATGTTCACTTTCATTCCCCACATACGTCCAACTTCTATTGCGAGATCCTTATATTTAAGTTGTTTTTCAAGCTCCTTCCTTACAACATTCGCATCAGCAGGTACCGAGATTTCTATAAACGTGCACACCTTCCTCTGGAAATCCTTTACCACGATATCTGGCTTATTAGCATCAAGCATTCTATCAGTGACAACAGGCATGTTCCATAATATGGTAATATGATCATTACTCACAACAGGAGATGGGATGTGGTCATACCACCGAGACACATCCATTGCTAAACCTAGTTGGGAACATAAATTATAATGTATATATGTTCCCACCCTATCATGCCTAGCAATGTAATGCGACTCAGCTAAGACTGGACAAGCCGCCAATAAGTGGTAGACATGTTCCGGAGCCTGATGACACAATCTACAGCTCCCATCATGAGCAACTTTCATAATCTTCTGTTCATGATATCTGGTACGAATTGCCTGATCTTGCGCCGCAACAATAGAGGATTCCGTTTCAGCCTTAATGTTCCCATGACAAAGCCAAGATAAAGACCCAGATTTTGAAATACCATCACCCTCCACAATTCTTAAAAATTGACCATGCATTGGCTTACTAACATAATCCTCCCTCATTTTCCGATTCATTATTATTATTATTATTATTATTTATTGAAAATCTCTGATACATCTCATTAAATATTGGAAACCTAGATAATATAATTTAGATACAACATATAAATACTAAAATTACACTAATAATTTTGAAAAGTAATAAAGAGGATCAGGGCAAATTGGTAGTACCGAGCTTCGCTGAAGCCTAGGGTACTCCCTTATTATTATTATTATTTATTGAAAATCTCTGATACATCTCATTAAATATTTGAAACCTAGATAATATAATTTAGATATAACATATAAATACTAAACTTACACTAATAATTTTGAAATGTAATAAAGAGGATCAGGGCAAATTGGAAGTACCGAGCTTCGCCGAAGCCTAGGGTACTCCCTTTGCGGGTATCACTGCAGCTCTACCCAATTTTGAAAAACACAAGGCCATTTATGCTTTGCAAAGAAAAATTTCATTTTTCTTTGCAAAGCAAAGGAAAACTGCAGAAAACCCTTGCAGCCTTGTGCAAAGGTCATTAAAAACACACACACACATTTATTAATAGACAATATACATTAAAAGAAGGTAAAGATGAAATATTAAGCAGCAAATTTAGGGTTCTTTATGATAAAACTCTCCTCAAAATATTCGCGCTTCCCAAAACCGCAATTTCTTGAATTTCCCAGGGCGAAATTTTGCACGGCAACTCTTTAACATGTTTACTATAATTTAGACTAACTGCTCCCAATGCACCTACAATCACCGGAACAATGTTCACTTTCATTCCCCACATACGTCCAACTTCTATTGCGAGATCCTTATATTTAAGTTGTTTTTCAAGCTCCTTCCTTACAACATTCGCATCAGCAGGTACCGAGATTTCTATGAACGTGCACACATTCCTCTGGAAATCCTTTACCACATCTGGCTTATTAGCATCAAGCATTCTATCAGTGACAACAGGCATGTTCCATAGTATGGTAATATGATCATTACTCACAACAGGAGCTGGGATGTGGTCATACCACCGAGACACATCCATTGCTAAACCTAGTTGGGAACATAAATTATAATGTATATATGTTCCCACCCTATCATGCCTAGCAATGTAATGCGACTCAGCTAAGACTGGACAAGCCGCCAATAAGTGGTAGACATGTTCCGGAGCCTGATGACACAATCTACAACTCCCATCATGAGCAACTTTCATAATCTTCTGTTCATGATATCTGGTACGAATTGCCTGATCTTGCGCCGCAACAATAGAGGATTCCGTTTCAGCCTTAATGTTCCCATGACAAAGCCAAGATAAAGACCCAGATTTTGAAACCCCATCACCCTCCACAATTCTCAAAAACTGACCATGCATTGGCTTACTAACATAATCCTCCCTCATTTTCCGATTCATTCTTAACTTAATTTCCCGCTTTAAACTCGCCACCGAAGTTTTATTTCCGTAATTTTCTAGTTCTTCGACCTGAAATTTTTCTAAAATTAGTTTATGTTTACTAATTATTGACTTACCAGAAGTATCCCTAATTAATTGTTTAATAACTTTATTCTCCTTGTTGACCTTTATAAAATTTCCTAAATTTAACATTTCCAAATCATAAATATTTTCCACAACCTCCAAACCACGACCTCCATCTAAACGATGCAGGTATAGCCTGGAGACATCGGACCTAGGGTGAAACATAAAATTTAATGTTAACTGTTTTCTAGTTTTAATGTCCAAATCGCGTATTTCCTTCTTCGTCCAGTTTAAAACACCAACACTGTATCGAAATATAGGAATAGCATATGCATTTATCGCTTGCATTTTATACTTTCCATTTAAACCAGACTTTAAAATTTTCCTCACACGCTTAATGTATTCGCCTATAACCTTCACCTTCATGCCTTCATCATCAATACCAAAGGCTTCATCCATTCCCAGATATTTATATCTAGTATTATCTGTTAGTTCGTTAATACTAGTATGATCATTCAGGCATATGTCAGCGGTTTTCTCAATTTTGCCTTTGACAATACTAATTTTGGCACACTTCTCTAAGCCAAATTGCATCCCAATATCGTCAGAGAATTGTTTAACAATACTGAGGCTCCTCTTCAACTGCTCATCATTTTTGGCATAAAGTTTCAAATCATCCATATAAAATGAATGACCAATTAACTTTTCGCCAGGTAATAACTGAACACCAACTTTATCCTCGTTCAATTCCCTAGACAGCGCAAACAGGCTTATGCAAAACAGCAATGGAGATAAACTATCACCTTGAAATATACCACAATTAATATTAATCGGCTCTGAGAAAACACACGAGTCTTCTCCCCGCAAGCATAGTTTAGTAGACCATAAAGACATACATGAGTTTACCAAAAAAATAATTTTTTGGTTTACCCTATATATCTTCAAGGCTTTTACAATCCATTCATGCGGGATACTATCGTACGCCTTCTTATAATCAATCCAGGCCATGGATAGGTTTCCTCGAGACCTCTTGATCTTTTCAACAATCTTCTTGTTGATTATTAACAGTTCCTTTGACCCATAACTGTCCTTTAAAATACCTTTCTGCTCAGAGGGCAATATATTATTTTCTTTCAGATGTTCATAAATCTTGGTACCTAAAATTTTAGTTAATAATTTATAACTACAATTTAAACAAGTAATAGGTCTATATTGGGATACTTCCATTGTATTCTCTGTTTTGGGAATCAAAACAGTAACACCTTCAGTCAGCCACGACGGTAACAGTTCCGGATTATTAACCATATTGTTAAAACATTTTACCAAATGTTCATGCAAAATGGTTATCCTTTTAAGCCAAAAATTAGGAATTTTATCTAGTCCAGGAGCTTTCCAAAGTGCTAAACTTTTGCAAGCATTTGAGATGTCATCTTTGGAGAGAAGTACATCTTCCATTGCTGGATAATGGTTATTACGCCTCTCCTCGCGTTTAATCCATTCCGCTTAAGAATTATACTTGCCAGATTGCCCCCAAATGCCTGTCCAAAAGTTGGTAACATCCTGCATGTTTGGAAAATTGTGGATACAGATATTGTCCTTGCCTAGACCCCTATAAAATTTTTTAGAATTTTCTTCAAAATTTTTGTTATCATTGTAAGTCCGAATTCTTTTCTCAATTCTTCTGATACGTTGGGTAACATGATGCATGTTGTGCCTATTGATGATAGTTTTGTCGTAATAAATTAAATTTATTTCAGTTTTACCTACACTACAGTCACTTTTATTTCTGGTTTAAATCAATGTTACTAATAATCTAAGACGGATATTTATGCAAATGTCATAAATGTTTTTAAAATGTGTAATTGACCATTGAGTTATCAATAGCATATAAGTAAATATCTTTAATAAAGGATAGGAGTTACATAACACCCTCAATTTTGCAAGAATGGGTACTTATGTACAAGTTTTGATCAATAAATCATCATTAGCCAAAAACTAGAAAACCAAATCAATCACAAGAAACAACGCAAAATTTTAACATAAAAAAACTGATGCATCATTCTGTTGCCTGATATCTGATGTCTTGTGCCTGTTGCACTTGATTTTGACTATAAGCTTACCATTTTTATACATTTTTAGGCAACTTCTATCTTTTATTAAACATTTACAAGTATTTATTTTTCACTGCACACCTTATGAACAAAAGCACCGCACGCCACTGGGTAGTCATAAAACCGAAGAGTCACTTCTGTTTCATTTCATTTTCAGTTTTCTGTATATAGATGATATGAATATGAGTTTCGTATTTATATAATATATTTTCGATATTCGGAGCGAAACTGCCGCTCGTAGCTAAAGATTGTTATTCGTTAATATTTTTGTTTCGATATGCAATTGCAGTATTATTTCATTTATACTAAAATACATAGTATCGTTAGTTATAATTGTAAGAATTTTAATTAGGCACATATTAAAATACTTCATCATCAGGGCTACGTCGGTGTATGCATCAAGGCAAACTGATTACTACATCCGATATCCGCTGTCAATAATTTTTAAAGGAGGTAATTCCAGATAGGAACCGAGTTTTCTCGGTTTCTACTTTGTAGCAGACCGAAATAATATACTTTTATCTCAAAATGTTTTATATTTATTTAATTTAGGTTATGGTAAGTAATGAAAATTGCATATAATTATGTATTCAACAAAAATTATATAAATATAACATGAGTATAGTAAAGATAAAACTAATAGATAGATGTATAAGTTGTATAACAGTAAAAGAATGATATTTGTAATAACATAACATAAATAAATAATAATAAAGTATAATAAAGTAATAAATAACATAAAAACAAACATTTAATAATATAGGAATAACATAAACATGTATTACATAAGAAAAGTGTTCTGTTAGGTTGGAGGTTGATATAAGTTTGCAGGAGTGCTTTTATTTCATATGTTGTTGAGGTTGGTATGACCTGATGTTTTAGGAAATGATACATTTATGAAAATCTAAACGGAACATGTGTATCGTCAATTTGTTGCACTAAAACAAGCAAAATCCTTTGTTGTTGTATCAGCCAAAATCGATTTAATTGTGGTTGTCTAACAAATTATCTCGTAAAAGAATATTATGATCAAATATAACTCGACCCGTGCAACAAAGACTATCGTAGCTCAAGTGCAATCCCTATGTAGTTAGTATAGTCTTCGTTGCATGGGTCGATATTATGTATAATATACCTAAATTATGCAAAGACAACCATCAACCCACAACAACTGTTTCAGGTTGTCGAACGTATTGCATAAAATATTGGTTTTAGGTCGCACCACATTTTTATCATGTTTCATTTTAAATTACATATAATTTTTAAATTGCAATTTAATTAAACTAATGGACGTATTTAACGACCTTTTAGCTACTCATTATAATTTATAGAGATTTGGACTGTATTGCACATTTATTTACTTAAGTGTTTAAAATGTATTATAAAAGGAATATTTATTTATTATATGTTCCAACATTTTTTCCCGCAAAAAATATTTTTAGAAACTAAATGTCATTCAGAGTAAAACTTTTCATATGGACCAAGCTACGACCAAGTTACAGCACACTTGAAATATTAGCAAAATAAATGTTTATATAAAATATAATTTCCGGGGTAATTCCACTGATTTTCTAATTTAACCGTTTGTATTACCAATTGTTATGCAGCAACGGATAACTTTGAATACAACCATTTTATGTTTCTTTTACAAATTTTCTGGTGTTCAAATTGACTAGTTGGAGGATTTTAAAAATAGCAATTCGTTCCAGAGATTTTGTCGTTTCCATACCCTACATAATAAATAATATAATTCAATTGATTATTTAATATTAAGGTAAATAACAATTTAGTGATAATAAAATAATCAACAAAACCAATAGCACGCAAACATTTTAACAAAACACTGTTATATTTGCAATACACGTATTCATACCCACTGCACTACAATAATGATTTTAATCATACAAAAGCAAACTTACCGATATATTTAGTTCATTAGCGATCTCTCCTTTGTTTCTGCCAAGTTCCCAAAGGGTGACGATTCTTGCACGATCTTCAATAGACAGGTGATAGGGCATTGTAACTCTTCGAAATTGTGTGTCGATGGCACGAAGTCACAATGTTATGTGATACATATTTTCAATATTTGCCTAATTTGCGGAAAGGCCAGCAAAACAGTAAATTAAGGAACAAAACGCGACCCATAGTGTAATAAAAATACCTACCTTTGTGCTTGATCGTCCGGTAGGTCGGCCGCAATACACAATACGCACATATTATACAAGGAACTAGTGGACTTGAAACTTTTACAATACGGCGAAAACGATTGAAGTAACATAAATATAGATTGAAATTTCAATGATTTTATTATATAATTTTTTCAAAGTTATCTGCATATCGTTCTGATGTGATATCATTCATATTGGATTGTAAATCCTGCCATTACATGTCACACATAAAAGAAAATTGTATGTGAATATTATTATAGAACGTAAAGATATAATTTTAATAAACATAAAAATAACAACATTTTTATAATTAAGCTAAAATGCTGAACAACACTGTAGTATCAGTTCTAAAGGGCATATCTGCAGCAATGTAGAAACCGGGGCAAATACGATTTACAACTACATGCAAACAATACATTAAATATTACAGTGCACTTTTGTCAGTTTCGGATATCGGAAACATATAAATAGACGAAATTCGAATTCATTCCATAGATACAGAAAAATAAAACGAAACGAAACAAAAGTGATCCTTTGGTTTTATGACTTTAGCAGGCAGGTATCCGACGACCGACAATCTCCGACCTACGTTTGGTGTACACTAGCGGCGGGCGTGTTACCATAGAATTTTCTACGGCTGTACATACGTGCTTTGGCGTCGATAGAGTACAGTCGCTTGCTTTGTTTAAATTTCCGCTTAGTCGCTAGATAATTTGAGCAGTTTCTTTCAATTGAGTTGCTTCTTGAAATTTTGTGTGAATATCTGTTTTTATTTTTCATTTCGAATTTGTTATATATACTTAGAGTTGAATTATTTTTTTATTTTATAGTTCTACTTAGTTTGAAAATCCTGCAATCATTTGCTAGCTCAGTTTGGCAATACTTTCACGTTCGTTAAGAAAGGAAAGTCGTTTACAATTTCTGCTCACGAAATTTAATTATTCGTAATAAACAATGGTCTTCGGGCTCATGCAGAAACAAAAAAATAAATGGAAAATGTCACAGGCTCGTCAAATAAGAACTTTTTTGATGACTTATGTGAAACATTGATTTCTGCTATAATATAACTTTCACAAAAATTAATAATCCCGTTTTTAAAAAAAATATCAAGGGGTCTACTAGAACTAGACTTACACGATGAATCCACAATTACAAAATATTACGTACAAGGGCAATAGGACAAAACAATTTCTACAATAAAGTCAAAACTATCCGATAAATATATTTGGGTTTCTGCAGAGAAAACTACGGATATGAAGAGTAGATGTGTGGTCAACGTCGTTGTCGGATTGCTGGACCCGCAAGACTTATATAAACCTTATTTAATATCTACTCAGTTACGCTGTATTTCATAGAATTTGTGAGTTTATTCGGAAAAAATTTCCAAACGTGAATACGCTAATAAGCACATGCATTTTTTTTTATTGAAGGCTCCTTCCATATTGTCTCTTTACAAGGAAAAGTGCCCGAATCTACCTTTGCCACCACAACCAGTTATTACGAGATGGGGTACATGGTAAGATTTTTTATGCAAGAAACTTTGATATCATCAAACCATTCGTCTTAAATTTGCCTGATGAAGCGTTAGTATTAAAGACTGCAAAAATTACTATCATAAGAGTTGCATGAACAATTAAAATTTATTAATACAAATTTCGCGCAAGTATTGCCAACCTTCAAGTTTCTGGAACAACAAAATGTTGAACTTGCAAGCAGTTTTCAAAGGATTGAATCCCTGTACGAAAGGTTACGAAGCATTGAAGCACCAGACCAATCAGTAAAAAATACAACAAGAAATTGATGCGGTAGTACATCGAAATCCGGATTTTTTTTATTTTAAAACAAATCTCTACGAATTCATTCACGGATGAAGGAATTTCTCAAAAATAATCCAATTTGGTTTTGGTTTATTCTTTTGCACCTGTGACTAGCTGCGATGTAGAGAGATCATTTTCAAGGTTTAAAGACATTTTAACATCTAAGCGAAATAATTTTACTGAAGGCAATTTTGATATTTTGATAATTTAATTTTTTTAATTTTGATAATTTAATATTAAATACACTCGGTTTACTACCGACCGGCAGCCGCTTCGCGCCTATGGATATCAATCCAATCGACCGCATAAGTCGTCATTGACTTATGCCTGCCTGCTACGCACACTCATAGCTGGGCAACTGCTAGCACTGCGAGACATACATTTTTCTCCGGCCACTGGTCATTGCACAATTCATCAAAGTGACGTTTTACTTTCCGTACCCTTTTATTTTCAAATTTAATCTCTAAATTCTACATTTTTGCTAATTTGCTGCTGTCGTTAACACAGATTGAAAATCGTTTCTCAACTTGACCACATTTCACATTCCACGCTGTGTGTAACAAATAAGCGGCCTTTTGTAAGTCGTAGTGTTTGGATTGTAATAGTTATTACCTATTTGTAACCGCGTTTAATGATGACAAAATGTCTGTTTGAATATTTATATGACATACCGTTTTGGAAGCATTCCATTTTCTTTTTAATACATATTGCATCGTTTCGTTCAAACGTGTAAAAAGTATAAAAAGTCTTGCTCTTGCGCAGTCAAATCAGGGTTTAAGGGTTTAAAAGTATTAAATAAACAAAACGAAAAAAAAACCAAAATTCAATTTATGAAAAAATGCTTCTCAGTGTGTTTCAATTTCAAATTGTGTTTTTGCGGGCTGTAAGATCGCTAAATCAAAACCAAAATCTAAAAAGCGCCCGTTGACCAAACTTAGCATAGGCTCCATGTGAGTGGGGGGGCATTGTCATTGTCTCAGTTCGCACACGGGCCCACTCACTCCTTTTCACATGGGGCACGGCGTCCGTGCACAGATTTCAAATGGCACGACACGGTACGTGTGAAAGCTACCATTTAATCTCATACACTTCGAACCGTACACGGCGTCCATGCGGCTTCGACCGTCCACGGTTGTTGTGTACACACAGGCACGGATTTCAAACGGCACGGCCACGGATGCAGCTGGCTATACCTATACAGTTGTGCAGAGTTGAGCGGCGATTCAGTGGTATCCAAGGCGGTAAATGCGTAGTTTACCGGGTGAATTACTCAGTAAAATATTTACCAAAGGCAATTTACCGTCACATATATTACTGATGGTAATTTACTAATATTTATAATAATTTCAGATGCCTGAAAATGATTACCCACTAAAAATACTTTCTTTTTCTTTTTTTTATAATTTATTTGTATTTTATTTCTTGTACCTGGTTTCACAAACAACAACAATTTTGTATCCGGGCATTATTTTATTACCGTGACTTTATTTACTCTTTTTCATTATCAAAGCCTCTTTCCACTCTTCAATTGATATGATTGATATGATATTTCCCAAATGATATTATCTGAAAAAGTATAGTTAATCTTTTTGTATTGAATGGACTTTAAGTGTTTTTTTTGTTACCATTTGCATTTTCTTTTGTGTAAACAACCTTTATTATTATTATTATTATTTATTGAAAATCTCTGATACATCTCATTAAATATTTGAAACCTAGATAATATAATTTAGATACAACATATAAATACTAAAATTACACTAATAATTTTGAAAAGTAATAAAGAGGATCAGGGCAAATTGGTAGTACCGAGCTTCGCTGAAGCCTAGGGTACTCCCTTTGCGGGTATCACTGCAGCTCTACCCAATTTGGAAAAAACACAAGGCCATTTATGCTTTGCAAAGAAAAATTTCATTTTTCTTTGCAAAGCAAAGGAAAACTGCAGAAAACCCTTGCAGCCTTGTGCAAAGGTCATTAAAAACACACACACACACACACACACACACACACACACACACACACACACACACACACACACACACACACACACACACACACACACACACACACACACACACACACACACACACACACACACACACACACACACACACACACACACACACACACACACACACACACACACACACACACACACACACACACACACACACACACACACACACACACACACACACACACACACACACACACACACACACACACACACACACACACACACACACACACACACACACACACACACACACACACACACACACACACACACACACACACACACACACACACACACACGCACACACACACTCACACACACACACACACACACACACACACACACACACACACACACACACACACACATTTATTAATAGACAATATACATTAAAAGAAGGTAAAGATGAAATATTAAGCAGCAAATTTAGGGTTCTTTATGATAAAACTCTCCTCAAAATATTCGCGCTTCCCAAAACCGCAATTTCTTGAATTTCCCAGGGCGAAATTTTGCACGGCAACTCTTTAACATGTTTACTATAATTTAGACTAACTGCTCCCAATGCACCTACAATCACCGGAACAATGTTCACTTTCATTCCCCACATACGTCCAACTTCTATTGCGAGATCCTTATATTTAAGTTGTTTTTCAAGCTCCTTCCTTACAACATTCGCATCAGCAGGTACCGAGATTTCTATGAACGTGCTCACCTTCCTCTGGAAATCCTTTACCACGATATCTGGCTTATTAGCATCAAGCATTCTATCAGTGACAACAGGCATGTTCCATAATATGGTAATATGATCATTACTCACAACAGGAGCTGGGATGTGGTCATACCACCGAGACACATCCATTGCTAAACCTAGTTGGGAACATAAATTATAATGTATATATGTTCCCACCCTATCATGCCTAGCAATGTAATGCGACTCAGCTAAGACTGGACAAGCCGCCAATAAGTGGTAGACATGTTCCGGAGCCTGATGACACAATCTACAGCTCCCATCATGAGCAACTTTCATAATCTTCTGTTCATGATATCTGGTACGAATTGCCTGATCTTGCGCCGCAACAATAGAGGATTCCGTTTCAGCCTTAATGTTCCCATGACAAAGGCAAGATAAAGACCCAGATTTTGAAATACCATCACCCTCCACAATTCTCAAAAATTGACCATTATTATTATTATTATTATTTATTGAAAATCTCTGATACATCTCATTAAATATTTGAAACCTAGATAATATAATTTAGATATAACATATAAATACTAAACTTACACTAATAATTTTGAAAAGTAATAAAGAGGATCAGGGCAAATTGGTAGTACCGAGCTTCGCTGAAGCCTAGGGTACTCCCTTTGCGGGTATCACTGCAGCTCTACCCAATTTTGAAAAACACAAGGCCATTTATGCTTTGCAAAGAAAAATTTCATTTTTCTTTGCAAAGCAAAGGAAAACTGCAGAAAACCCTTGCAGCCTCGTGCAAAGGTCATTAAAAAAACACACACACACACTCACACACACACACACACACACACATTTATTAATAGACAATATACATTAAAAGAAGGTAAAGATGAAATATTAAGCAGCAAATTTAGGGTTCTTTATGATAAAACTCTCCTCAAAATATTTGCGCTTCCCAAAACCGCAATTTCTTGAATTTCCCAGGGCGAAATTTTGCACGGCAACTCTTTAACATGTTTACTATAATTTAGACTAACTGCTCCCAATGCACCTACAATCACCGGAACAATGTTCACTTTCATTCCCCACATACGTCCAACTTCTATTGCGAGATCCTTATATTTAAGTTGTTTTTCAAGCTCCTTCCTTACAACATTCGCATCAGCAGGTACCGAGATTTCAATAAACGTGCACACCTTCCTCTGGAAATCCTTTACCACGATATCTGGCTTATTAGCATCAAGCATTCTATCAGTGACAACAGGCATGTTCCATAATATGGTAATATGATCATTACTCACAACAGGAGATGGGATGTGGTCATACCACCGAGACACATCCATTGCTAAACCTAGTTGGGAACATAAATTATAATGTATATATGTTCCCACCCTATCATGCCTAACAATGTAATGCGACTCAGCTAAGACTGGACAAGCCGCCAATAAGTGGTAGACATGTTCCGGAGCCTGATGACACAATCTACAGCTCCCATCATGAGCAACTTTCATAATCTTCTGTTCATGATATCTGGTACGAATTGCCTGATCTTGCGCCGCAACAATAGAGGATTCCGTTTCAGCCTTAATGTTCCCATGACAAAGCCAAGATAAAGACCCAGATTTTGAAATACCATCACCCTCCACAATTCTTAAAAATTTATTATTATTATTATTATTATAATTATTAATATTATTTATTGGAACGCTCTGATACATCACATTAAATATATTAATCCTAGATAATATAATATAGATACCACATATAAGTACTAAAATTTCACTAATAAATTTTGATAAGTAATGAAAAGCATCACGGCAAATTGGTAGTACCGAGCTTCGCTGAAGCCCAGTGTACTCCCTTTGCGGGTATCACTGCAAGTCAACCCAATTTAGAAAACCAAGGCCATTTATGCTTTGCAAATAAAAAAGAAATTTTTCTTTGCAAAGCAAAGGAAAACTGCAGAAGCCCCTTCCAGCCTTGTGCAGAGGTCATTAACACATACATTATCTATTAACAGACAATATAATATATTATATTAAAGGACGGTAAATAAAAATATTAAGCAGCAGATTTAGCGTTCTTTTATGACTTTTACGGTTGTGCCCTACATTTCTATTGACGTGAGTATCTATCACTACCCAGTAATTTAAGCCTGCGTAATTTACCATTCTGAATTTTAAATTACCTGGTAATTTCAGCATGCGTAATTTACCATTTTTAATTTTTAGTTACGGTGTAATTTAATATTTCAAATTAATAATTTTGATTTCAGCGCTATTTTATCGAAATAATTAATTACCGAAATTTAACATCCCTGGTAGTCATTACCCATGGAGGCCTAAACGTATTATTTCGTTATGGTTCATGTGTAGACGTCGGCAACGTCAGAAACGCAGGCAAAGCATTCTTTGGGTTCACCCAATAAATATGAAACGTGTTGGAACGTTATTATGCGTTATTTGAAGAGCTGCGAGCAGAAGAAGAGAAGTTCTACAATTATTCCTGTGCCCTGTTCAGTCAATTCAAACCTGGAAGAACCAGTCTGTACTATCGAATTCGGTCATAGGTCGACATCATTTAATTTCTATTGTACACACTTATATAGCAATGGCTTTCTAGAGTCCCGGCCGAACGAGCTACATTTAAATTATGTCGTCTGCGCACGTGAATGTTCGCGATTAATACTAGCGACCGAATCAGACCCTAGTACCTTCGCGTGGTGAGCAACTACAAGCGTTCCCTATTTGCAATTCACAGATTACAGATTCAGAAAATCTACGCGCATTGCCACTGAAAATATAGGTTGTTACCAGTCCTCGAATACAAACCGTGTGAAAACCGCACGGTGCGTGTGAACGCTACGATTTAACTCAATGCACTACCGAGCGGACGGTCGCCGTGCGAAATCGGTGGCGAGGCACGGCGACGATACGGTGGACGGCGACGGCACGGTACGTGTGAAAGCTATGGTTTAATTTCATACACTTCGAACCGTACATGGACAAAAACGCACGGACGCCGTGCCCCGTGTGAAAAAGTCGGCACGGAATCCGACCGGCAGCCGCTTCGCGCCTATGGATATCAATCCAATCGACCGCATAAGTCGTCATTGACTTATGCGTGCCTGCTACGCACACTCATAGCTGGGCAACTGCTAGCACTGCGAGACATACATTTTTCTCCGGCCACTGGTCATTGCACAATTCATCAAAGTGACGTTTTACTTTCCGTACCCTTTTATTTTCAAATTTAATCTCTAAATTCTACATTTTTGCTAATTTGCTGCTGTCGTTAAAACAGATTGAAAATCGTTTCTCAACTTGACCACATTTCACATTCCACGCTGTGTGTAACAAATGAGCGGCCTTTTGTAAGTCGTAGTGTTTGGATTGTAATAGTTATTACGTATTTGTAACCGCGTTTAATGATGACAAAATGTCTGTTTGAATATTTATATGACATACCGTTTTGGAAGCATTCCATTTTCTTTTTAATACATATTGCATCGTTTCGTTCAAACGTGTAAAAAGTATAAAAAGTCTTGCTCTTGCGCAGTCAAATCAGGGTTTAAGGGTTTAAAAGTATTAAATAAACAAAACGAAAAAAAAACCAAAATTCAATTTATGAAAAAATGCTTCTCAGTGTGTTTCAATTTCAAATTGTGTTTTTGCGGGCTGTAAGATCGCTAAATCAAAACCAAAATCTAAAAAGCGCCCGTTGACCAAACTTAGCATAGGCTCCATGTGAGTGGGGGGGCATTGTCATTGTCTCAGTTCGCACACGGGCCCACTCACTCCTTTTCACACGGGGCACGGCGTCCGTGCACAGATTTCAAATGGCACGGCACGGTACGTGTGAAAGCTACCATTTAATCTCATACACTTCGAACCGTACACGGCGTCCATGCGGCTTCGACCGTCCACGGTTGTTGTGTGCTTACACACAGGCACGGATTTCAAACGGCACGGCCACGAATGCAGCTGGCTATACCTATACAGTTGTGCAGAGTTGAGCGGCGATTCAGTGCTATCCAGGGCGGTAAACGCGTAGTTTACCGGGTGAATTACTCAGTAAAATATTTACCAAAGGCAATTTACCGTCCCATATATTAC